>APFE031012506.1:0-36388 GCA_000404065.3 Pinus taeda | reverse complement strand
ATCAAAACCATTGTCCTTTACCAGCTGGCACAGAAAGGTATGGCTTGGGGGGCCTTTTTGGAAACAACCCTGAAATGGCATGAAGAAAATGTAACATCTCAGTCTCCTAGTGTGCCAAAATGGCAAACAGAGGTGGGGTCCTCTAGCAAAATAATGGAGAAGACTCAACTACCCAAACTTGAGGTGACTAAAGTGTACAAGAAAGGACAGAGGCTTGTGTTTTCTTCTCATGGAGAGAAAGGGGCCAAGCCTTTTTCATCGATAAAGTAGGAACCAGTAGTAAAAGAGAAAGACACAATTGAGCATGAGTTTGAATTGGTTGATTTAGAGGCTGAGGATCAAACTTCAAACATGTGACAAACAATCAGGGATAAGGAATATCAAATCAAGGCACTAAAAATCAATTTGGAAAGAGCAAAATATTTAATTTCATTCCTTGAATAGGAAAATAGTTAGCTCAAAGAAAAGGAGTTGATCCCAGAAAAGGAAAAGGCCAAGTTATTCCAGTAAGTTGGTAAAGGCAAGGAGATCATAGAATCAAGCAAGCCTAATTCATCAAAGGGGAAAGGAAAGAGGAAAAGACCAAGATCAAGAGGCCTCAATAAAGTTTTGCAAGAAGAGCAAGAACACATTTTTTAAATGAAAACCTTGACCTAGAGGATAGGATTGCCCTTGAGGTCCATCAAGACAAGGAATATTGGCTCAATAGGGTAAATGAACACTTGGAGAAGCTCCTTGAGAAGGAAAACATGGATAATCAGTTGCTCAAACACATGGCGCACCACTACCAAGCTCAAAACATGATTGCCAATGTCAAAGTAAAGTAACTTGAAAATAAGCTCAAGAAGGCCAAAAAAGACCAAAAGGATGAGGGAAACATGGAGATGCTTGCTGAATAATCTATGAAGCTATAACAAACATGTTTTCACACATTCCTCTCAATTTTGAGCAAATTCTGAGCACCTTAAGTATTTTGGGAAATTTTGGTCTAAATTCAGAAATTTAGCTGCTCGGCGTTGTGTTTATTCCTAACACCTCCATTTGAGTAAAGTACACATTTTTGGAAATCTCTTTCCATCCTCTAAAAACCCATTTTCTCATATTTTGCAGAGGTGGCTCAAGTTTGGAGAAAAATGCAAAAAAGTGACAAAAAACTAGTATTCTAGACCATTTTTTGATAGGCGTTGTGCTACTAGAGTGACCTTGGGAGAATGGATATTTGAAGCCTTTCCATGGTTCAAATTTAGAAATTCAAACTATTCTAGAAACTAGACTTGAAGGACTAGTTAACCATTCTCTCAGTTTTGCTTTTGGACCCCTGAAAGGCACCTGGAAATCAGCTCAAATGTAGTGCTATGCTTCTGCACTTTTCTATTTTTTAATCTGTAAATTTTCACTGTGTAAATTTCTAGTTTCTAGTTTGACTTAGTCAAAGTCAAGATTCTCTATGTAATGGCACTAGTTTCGAGGCTAGGTGATGTAGGCATGAATAAATGTACATCATAGGTTTTTTTTTATGTTTATTAGGCCTCATAAAAGAAGCAAAATCCTAAACAAACTCTCCATGAAGTGTTTGAGTTTCACCTTCTCACTCTCACCTGTTGGTTGAGAAAATCTTGGAGTGAGTTCCTCCACCAAGGAGTCCAACTCCTGAAGGTGGGAAAGTGGTCTAGGAGAGTCTAAATGTATTATTTCTCTTGAGGAGAAGGGGGTGGAACGTTTTGTGAAGGAAGCTAGCATGCAATCATCTTTTAGCTAATACAGAGATAGGTTGCTGCTATTTTCAAGGAACTCTAGCCCAGTGAGTTCATGGTGCTTGTACTTCATTATTTTTGTTTACTAATGGTCTAAACATATTTATCTACATTATATCTCTTCTTTTTATCTATGCCTTATAGTAAAATACACGAAATTCTTGTTTTTCAAGCTCTGTTATCTGTTTTTCATAGTTATGTGTATGTCTTCCTAAGCTAATGAAATCATGTTTAATTATGCTCATTAGTTTCTTCCACACTATATACTCTATTCTACACTTAAAAGATTCAAAATACACCATGGCTTCTGATATCTAGCTCCTCGTATTTTCTCCTACTCAATCGGGCTAGCTACTGAGCTGAAGTGGTTTAAGGTTACCCTTCTCGATTTCCTTTTCAGCCTAGGAGATTGTAAGGACTAACAAAGGGGTCTTGCCCCAGGTTCAAAGTTAGTTGTGCCAACTAACAAAACCTTAAATGTTGGCCCTTTCGGCAACAACCCGCATAGCACAACCTACAGTCTCACCCGAAGTAGTATTGGGGGATGACACATTGCCAAAAAGTTAATATTACACATTGCCAAAAAGTTAATATTCAAGAATCCATTAAGTATTTATATTGTGTGTTATAGAGGAGTGGTTAATAATGATAAGGACACATTGTCTTAGTAAATTTCCATAACCATATGCTAAATTAGCAAATTGTACTCTCTATTTGACAAGAAAATATTTCATTGCGTGTAATTCAAGAGGTTAAATCTTCTCATTCATGGGTTTGTTCGACACAACTTCTATGTCATCTACCTTATTTTCATTTTGTGATAGTATTTCCTCGCATTTGGGAAATCCTTCCAAATAATTTTCATCCATTGAGGCCTTGATATCCTTCAAGTGTCCCCACAGAAGAGTGTAGATCCCTACCATGATCATAACTACGCCCAACACATTGTATTCAGTGGATCAACGCTATTTGTGAAACTATTAATCTCCATATCCATTTAAATTTTAGGAATGGTGCAACTATTAATCTCCATCTCCATTTCAATTTTAGGAATTATTGAAAAAGGGTTAAAAAATATCCTCTATGTTCTATAAATTCAACATATTAATATAAATTCAATAATATATAATTTCAACATAGTGAGTAGGCAGTTAAAAATGTTAATATTTTTTTTATGTTAGGCCTAACACCTACATATCTCTTCATAATGAGGTTTAGAGAGTTTCTCCACACAACGATTTATATTTTCAAATCATAATGTAGATAATGAATAAAATTATTCATGTATAAATTACATTTTTTTAGTTACAATTTATAATTATTTTTAAAATTATTTATTTTTCATAATAAATTTAAGGTTTTTGGTTAACGTCGTTTGATTCCTCAAAATTCTCTCGGAAGGTTTTAGATTTCGATTTTCCAAACTAGGTCCTACTGATAGAAATGGTCTTGTGAGTTGATTTCTCCACTTTTTCCACTCTAAAAGCAACTGCATGAATGAAAAACAATATAATGATCCAATCTAGGTCAACGGTGTGGATGTTGAGGATTGAGTTACAATTTCTATGGTAGATGACATGGAAGTACATATTTTTAACATACTGATAAGAAATCATTAACATCCAAAAACCGAAAAATCTAGAATAATTGGATATGACTGTAGGAAGAATAAAATATAAACCAAGATTTGGATATGACCTAGCAAGCCAAGGTGTCTATCTTGCGAATGTGGTGCAATATCATGATGAGGCATGGGTGTGAGACTACTATGTGTGAATTGTATGAATGTTGATGCGGCATAAAATGGTACATCTTATGAGTTCCTTAACATTGTTCCTAGAGCTTATAATGAGATGAGAAAGCTTTCGATGAGAATCGTGGGATGAAGGCAATTCAGAAATTAACATTTTAGAAATTATGGTTTCTTGCTCCTATAACAGGTCAACCAGGAGGTAACTTTCCTTATCCAAGAAAAGCACAAAGATTTGTTTCAGACCAATATTTGAAGATGCCCAGAAGGTACAGGGGTATTATGTCTATGGTTCGAGCAGCAATTACCAAGGGTCGCAGGAAGAGACTACGAGGGAGCGAGGTTGAGGTTGAGTCGAACACTGTGGGAAAATGTCAGGGCAGGAAGCTTGTGGCCAACATGATCCACGAAGAGGTAGTTTCATATGTAGGGGGCACCGGAGGGGAAATCAAATGACTCATAGCTGAATGGGAGGAAATTATAAATTGCCAAGCGAGTGTGGAGCCAACAGATGCAAAGGATTGGAAGATCCTGATTCTGGACCTGGGACACACCAAAGGTCAAGAGGCACAATACAAATAGCCCATTTATCTGTATTGGCTCATGAAATGTCTTTTGGGCAAGGCCATGGAGCAAATCTCGATGACTGTTGCCAAGGACTTTCCAAATTATAAATAGTACTTTCAAAAATTGCAATTTCAATTGCAGAAGTAGGATGACCGATCATATAGAGAAACATTTCCCATGCATGTTCGTGCTGACTAAGATTCCAGGCTCCAGCGTGAAAGATCCGGCCCCGGTGGCTTCGGCTTTTGCCGAATAGGAGGAATAGAATGTTGATTCTTAGTTCTTTTTTTATTTGTTTTCATGTGGATGGCTTTTAATTTGTATTTTTCAGTCATGTATATGTAAGACAACTAGAATATGGTTGTGGATATGACTATCAAGTTTATATAGCTTGGATAGATAGAATAAGTATTTTTTGCTACTAGACAACTTAAACTGCAGTTAGGTTGTTAACAGACGTGGTTTCCCGTTGGGCACGTTGAGACCACTTAACCAGGATGTGTGTGTGTAACTTGCTTATTTATTTTATAATGAACAAGAAGGATCTACCAAGCTTAACAAAAAAAAACTATCTTCTCAATTTATTAAACACCAAATTTCTAAGCTTAGTTTTGAATCTCATTTATAGCCAAAACTCAAGCCATGAAAATTAATATAAGTTGATGTTTGTGAGACCTTTGCAATGTAACTAGAGTACTTGTATTTCAACAAGGTTCCAATAACTCCACTAGGTGTTTCTATGGTCTTCTTACCTATTTTATATTTGATTAGTACTTGATTTTTGAAGTGAAATAAATATCTATATGCCTTCATCTTAACCTTTGTATGGTTGCAATAAAAACCTAATGCTATAAGGAAATAAATTGCAAGCATTTGAACTTCCACTTCAAGTTTAAATGAATGTCTAATAACTCATAGATTGTTCAATGTAATTTAAATGCTAGTCTTTATTGCACTTAGAAAAATATTCGAGATGTTGGCCTTGATATTTGGATTTATATTCTTAAAAGCTTATCTTTATGGTATGTTAATATTGTATCTAAAATAACAAGGATTGGGAAAGTAAGGTGCATATGCTACCATCTATTTGTTTCCTACAGAAGAGTTGTAGACTATGTTATAGTTATGCAATTTGTAAGCTTTTATGATCATGGTGATCATTTACGCACTTTTCAAAATGATAAATTAAAAGTTATAATTGATAAATAATATTTTATATTAAAATAAATTATGAGAGTTTACACAATTTTATATATGATATTGATAAATATAATTAATAATAGAAAATAATTATAATTTTATATATTATATTAATTTTTAGAATAATGATTATGAAAATAACTCATAAATATTAAGTAACCGGTTATTGTATCAATAAAAGAAATCAATTATTAATATATTTATTAATAAGATATCTACTTCTTTATAACTATATATTAATAAAAAAATCAATTTATAAGTTTTCATGGTTCATAGTGGAGTGTATATATAAAGTATCTCTCAATCTATATAAAATATTTATATGAAAATAAATTATTAATATATATTGTATTAATAAATATATACTTGTTGTATAGGTAATATTAATCAGATAGTTTGCCACTTCGGAAAAAAAAAACTAAATCTATTATATAAAAATCAATTTATAAGTTTTTTGTTTTGTTTATATTAATCTATTAATAAAGAAAATCACAAGTTAATAAGTTTTTATTTCGGTGTAGAGTGTATATATATAAATTTTCCTTTCAATTTTATATAAAGTTTTATATAATGATTTAGATATTTATAGTAATGATATGATATTATATAAGAATGATTGATATAATTATTATAGATATTATGTAAATAAAAATGCTTGTTTAATAGAATATTTATTATTCATAATTATTCATTAAATTGTTATATAATACTGGAAAATATTTTATCGCAATTTAATTAATTAATTTTAATTTTATTATAGCAAAAAAAATTAAATTGAACATAAATGTGATATAATTAAAAAAATTATCCATTAAAAACGAATTGTTCATATTTAGTGTGAATGCCAGGCCAGCGAGTTCCCTAAACGTAATTATAAAAAATAATAATAATAGTAGCCACCACATGATGGATAATAATAGTAGCCTCCACATCGTTGAAAGAAAGTCAGCGATCTAGTTTTTGTATCGATATATTTGGCTTCTGACATAAATAATCTTCTGGAATATAAACATTCATAGCCAGATCCATGGAAAACTTGCAAGACCCAACCTGCGGAAGGTTATCAAAGAAAATGAGAAGGAGCAAGCTGCAATCAAAGCTTAATTAAAAGCACCAGATATTGGAATAAATAAAATAACGCCTTTTGAAATTCAAATTTGATTTCACTTCAAATGGTTTTCAACATTAATTTTGCTACATTGGATTACGTACTGTATTACTGCAAACATTATTTATTGGCCATTATGTCCATGAGGATCATCTGGCATCCGCATAAGCCATGGGAATTGTTTTTAGTGCGATTTTTTGGAGATTTGGGTGATGGAATCCACCAGAAAAAATTGAGGTTAAATCTTGATTTGTATTATTTAAAATGGTTTTTTAATTGCATGTTTAGATTCAGCACCCTGAAAAACCCCTGTGACGTTTTGATTGTGCAGAAATTAGTTATCAAACTTGTGATTTCAATAAATTGCTACCACATTTTGACTTGGAAAAACCCACCGGAAAAGCTTCCAAAAAATTTCTTTAAAGACAACTCCTAAGCGATGGATAATGCGTCATCCCATTTCCGCAACCGTTAATAACAAAGTTTGTTTGCCGGAGAAATTTTGTAGACGGGTTTACGGTGAAAGCAAATGTCAGAAGATACTTACCTAACATAACATAACATAACATAACATAACCTACGTGGTTGTTTGGGCCCACTGGGCTTACCTTTCCGTGTCCGTTTACGAAGACGGATGTTGATAGGTATTCATTATCGGATCTGTTTACCGTAGGAAGCCTGTGTTATGTCTCACATCATCTGTCATTGTCTTCGCATTAGCGGGGAGCTCGAGGGATGTAATTCAATTCAATTCAATGTACACAATTATATTTTAAAATTTATAAAAAAACTATCATTCAAAATAATAATATTATTTTTCATAAAAATTACAGTTTTTGGAGTCAATTTCTTATAATTTAGTTTTTCTAATATTTTAATAAAAAAAAATTGTTTGGCATCTCTATCTTATGAATTTGTATTGTTTTTTCTTTTTAAAATGAAATATTTTCTAAATAAAATAGTGTTAATCATATAATAAATAAAAAAAAGAAATAATTTATTTGTTAGTAGTTAATTTTAATTAAAAGTATTATAAAATATCAATAATCTCACTTTGTTTGGTGGATTTGTTATTGATTTTGCAACTTAGAAAATGCGGTAAGAATATTTCGCTCTCATGCTCAACCATAAATAAGATGTTTGGATGTTCATGTATTAAAAAATAATGATAAAAGTAATTAGAAGTAAAAAAAAAAATAAAAAAATAATGTGCCGAGCTATAGTCCAATATAAGAGAAATGTGTATCAAGTTGATCCCTTTAAAATAAAAAAAAATATTTTCAAATAAAAAAACAATGTCTACTATAGTTAAAAGAAAAAATGAATATACCTTTTTTGGTTACTTTAAATTAAATGCGTCATAAAATATCTATAATTCTATGCTCATTATGTTTGTAGGATTTGTTGTTGACATTACAACTCAGAAGATATAAAAATATTTCACTCTCACTCTCACTCTCAACCATACATAAAATATAAACAAAATTCTATATCAATTTTCAAAAATAAAATAATTAAAATTATAGAAAAAATTATATTTTCAGTTTTGAGTATGGAAGATGTATAATTTTAATACTCATTAAAAATATTTCAATACAAGATTTAAATAATAGTATGTGTAACAATATACATGTAGTAATAGTATATATATTCAATACATAATGTGTTGGTATACTAGTGGTTGTCAACATTGGGTTAGCATAATACATAGATTAAGAGTTTAATACTTTAGTTTAGGGCTGTAAAAGCATCCTAACTTGGTAAATTTTAATTCTTTAATAATTATATTAATTCATCTATTAAGAAAATGTTATGTGGTTGTCCCTAATAGGCTAGTGGTTGTCCTTACACCATGGTTAGGGCCCTAATACAAATCCCTAACATGCCAAACCTCTAATAATGTCCCTATTATACTTGTAGGATAAATATTTCATTGTTTGTGTGATGGTCCTCATTTTTCTACTGACATAATATGTGTGTGTGTGTGTTGACCAATCTACCAACATAATATTAATATATCTATATGTATATGCATGGACATATTTACCTAGTATATATCTACATAATATGTTTCTCTCATCTCCTTTTGAAAGCATCAGTTAGACCATTTTCTAAAATACAAATTGATTTCCATTCTTATTGCTTTACCCAACAAGTCTACGATAGTTTTTAAGTAACTTTTTTCCCCTCAAATTCCTTCTACCCAAAAGTAAAATGCTATCTATAAATGAAAAGTGGGTTACCTCAATGGATTCCTTAACTTGTATATCTTTGAAAAATCCATTTCCCTTTGTTTCAATAATCAATCTACTAAGCATTTCTGCTACCAAGGGAAACAAAAATGGCAAGAAGGGACATCCTCGCTTATGACCCCTAAATTTCATGAAGAACCGTAAAGCACTGTCATTTATTGACACTTCAAATTTTGTAGATTCCACACACCCCATAATTGAATAAATAGATTGAAGTGATAAACCTATTCGAGGAAAACCTAACATGAGAAGGAGCCTTTTCACTTTGTGATGTTTCTTAGAACAATCCATTTTCGTAACTATTATGGATTGTTTTATAGTTTTTATTTAATGAATCCCTTCCTATGTTTCCCAACAACATAATGAATTTTCTTATTAAAAATAAATCCAAATTGTTCTTCTAAAATGAAGTAGATAGTGTTTTTTCATTTTGTTTCCAATGGCCTTCGAGAAAATATTGTAGATAAGGTTTCAAAGGGATATTGTTATGAAATCATTGAAGGTGAATTGTCATCATTAGTAGCCTTAAATCTATCATTATAACTAGTTACTAGAAGATTAGAGAATCCTTGTGCATTCATACCATAATTTTTTCTCCTTCAAGATAGAGCAAAGAAAATCAATTTATTTAGTGTTATGCCAAGGAGAAGCATCCAAACATGTTTGATACTCATTAGTTCACAATGGTGGTCAAACCTCAGCTTCCAACTATGCAATACCGAAGTGGAAGGCCCCTACAACTAGTCATTTTTAAATATTATAGTATTATCCTATTTTCTATTGAATTTGAAGCTTATACATCCCTTGACCATCAACTTATATTCGGAGGAATATCCAAGAATATTTCACAATATTGCTTCTAACCAAAGTATCATATAGTCTTCTTTTACCAGCTTCTCAATAATCGTGTTGATCAAGGGTTGGTTCATCAAGGCTTCGAACCTATCCATAATACATCAAGTTTGAGCACTAGTTTCACCTCGTCCTTTCTATATATAATACATTTTTTTCCTTTTCTAAGTGTTAACTCCTATTGGATTTACTTTGTCTCTAAGATGCACGCTTCATGATTTGACCTTAGCTCCATCCCTAATAGCACCTCTCTCACTCTTTCCACAACCTGACTAGAATTAAGGACTTTAAACTTCACAATTTGATCTATACTCAAAATTATAGATATCAAAGGCTCGAGCACTTGTAGTACATCAATCCTTGATTCATTGCCTTTATGGTTGGAGTGAGATGACATTATCTCATGATCTCTATCATTGATCAATAGAATGTCTAGCTTGATCATTGACTTGCCATCTTGAACTATATGTCTAGGAATTCAAGGCATCACCTAATAGATTAGGCCTTCCTTAAAAGATTATGTGTTTCTCTAGATTTTAGCCAACCAATTATGCATCGAAAAGATGAATAACAAATTCCATGAGCCATCCTTCCCATTGACTATCGTGTCTAGATTGTGAGCCATGGCTTTGATGATAGAGTAGGCCAAAACTCTAGAGTTTAAATCCCTAGAAAATAAATGATACAAAAACCCTAGGATGACCCATTAGCTTATAAGCCTCTAAACATATCCCCAAAGTCTTTCATTCTTAAAATGGCCACCATCATCTAATATAATATACCCATAAAATATAACACAATAAATGCTATAATAATATATTTACTAACATATTAAATGATATACATTAATAATCTACAAATAGGTATCATTTAATACATTAATAATTATTTATTTATATCTTTACTAATGTATCATAACTTTAGTTTTAATGATAATTGGAACATTGTCATTTTATTATTAACCATACAACTCTTTTTAGTAATTTACAATTTCTTGGTTTACTAGGTAAACGTAAGTATATTTTATCCCAATGATACATTTTCATTATTTATTCATCAAATCCATTATCTTATTCTCTCTCTTAATGGTGAAGCTTGATATGGATTTAAAATGTCAAGACTATGGCTACCAATGTGGATAATTTAGAAGTCTTACGTTCTAAAGAAATTCATCTTGAAAATAATAAACTACACCATTAAACAATAGATATGTTCAAAACTTGGGAAATGTTTGCAAAACAACATTTGAAAAAAAATTTGTTGATACATTATAACTAAGAAGATTCTAAATGTCAAAAGAATACCTCATGATGATTTGAGAGTACCGCTTGCTAAACAAAGACGAAGGCAAAAAAATCAATAAATATGATATTCCATCTCAAAAATCAAGAATTTTAGAAACTTCTCATCAAATAGATTCTAAACTTTTTTATCTAAATAATGTATGTTTTTGCTAATGATTTTTCATATATTCTTTTTTGTATCAATTTTCATTTTTCATTTTTTTAGTGAACAATATTGTATTCTTCGTTTCTAGTTAGCAAGAATTTTTTTGACAAGATTCTTGTATTTAGAAAAAAAAATTATGATAACATAAAACTTCACTTTAATTTTGTTTGTGTCTATGTAATTTTATTCTTTGTTTCTAATTTAACAATAAATATTTTGACAAGATTCTTGTATTTAAAAAAATAGTTATGATAACATAAAAGTTCACTTTAATCTTGTTTGTGTTTATGTAATTTTATTCTTAGTTAAATATTTTGACAAGATTCTTGTATTTTAAAAAAATAGTTATGATAACATAAAAGTTCACTTTAATCTTGTTTGTGTTTATGTATGTTGACAATGCATGTTATTGGCTCAAGGAATTTGTTTGAGGAAGGCTCACCGACACAAAGGCTTGATGCCATTTTATATAATAAGGGTTTGTGGTAATGTTATATGGATTAGTGTAGTGTTCATGCACACAATATAAATAAGCATATCTATAATAAAAAGTTACAAGTTTTTTAGATTGTTTTTTATTCAAAAACATTTTAAAAATTTAACTAAATAGTCTATATAAAAAACTAAACTTTAATTAAAAGAATACAACATTATAAGAGAAAATCATTATCAATATTATTATAAATATTTTCCTATAATATTAAAACATTAATTAACTAAAAAAATAATTTGATAAAAAAAAATTATTCTATAATACACACACTTCATACTTTATAAGCATTAATTACACCTATAGACGTGTTTATTTTGGAATAAGGCTTTCTAAATCTTAATTAAATTATCAATAATTATTAGGTGTGAATGGTAGAGATTTAATCTCCATAGAATATTCATGAATATTTATAGTGGTATACACGAATTAATATTTGAAATTGATCTCCAAAGTAGTTATGTTATTTTCACTCTTCTAATTAAATTGATTAATTAGAACAAAATGTGATATGAGAAGTGTCATGTGGAGTGAGTTGTGGTTTTTTAGGCATGTGATATTGATAAGCTATGATATTGTACCAAAGTTTATTTACAAATTAGAAATATCCATGGTAAAGTGAAGGTAAATATCCATGATAAAGAATTTTGTTGTATATTTTTTAAAATCTATATGTTTAACTTACATATTAATTCATTTAATAATAATAATAATAATTATAAAGCTATAATTTAGTTAGAGTTTATGATTTTTTTTTTTTTAACAATGTGAGATGTACCATGAAGTGTTATGATGCAAGAGTTTTGATGCTTATTTTGTATTGATGTCTATGATTTAATCTATATGGTTGAGATAGTAATATATCCAAATTCGTATGTCAACTTCTATCGTATTAATTTTGAACTTAATATATAGAAGTTATTTGTGTCACTCACAAAGTAAACTTTTTTGTAAAATCATTAAGGTTGAAAATATGGTAACAAAAAAACCATAAAATGATAAAAAAATGTTATATGTTTTTTTCAAATGTAGTGCTTTAATTTTAAATATATTCATTCGTAATATATTTTTGCACAAGTATCAACTAGTACAGCCACATTAATAAAGTGTTTGATATACTTTCACAAATGTCATTTTCTATATGTCAATTGCCATATGAAAAGTAGAAAATGACACTAATCGGTGTATATCAACCACTTTATTAATGTGATTGTGCTAATTAACCACCAACATATTTGGATAAGATTAATAAACCATAATTGGCTATTAGTAAATATGATCAAACTATACTTAATGACCATAGATCATAATTAACTACAACTAATAAAAACTAAACTATAACAAGTTATGATTGATTACCATTGACTATAATTAACAAAAAATAATTATAATTAATGAACACTTCTATCTAAATTGATATATCAACTTATTTAATATATAAAATATATAAAAAAATAATAAAAATGATATTTAATAATAGTGCCATGCACAAAGTTAATTTTCTTACACGAAAATCAATAAAATCGTATCTAAATTGATGTAAACTTAATATATAAAAATAGTTAAAAAATTATACCTAACAATACCAGCCCCATTCACAAAGTTAACCTTCTTATACAAAAATCAAGAACATTCCTATACAAAAATCCATAAAGTTAAAAACATGATAGCTAAAAAGAAATGCATTTTTAAACTAGTGCACATTAATTTGTTAAATATACATTCAGATTATATTTTCTTTCTTAATGTTAACTTTTCAACAAAATCCAAGAAAGTTAAAAGCACAATAATGAACGAAAGCATGAAAGTTTGGAGATGCTTTCCTGGTGCAAACTACCCTACACTCAAAACATACGTTCCATTTAGAAATGATGATTCAAGTTTTGGCATGTTTTAAATTAGTGCAAAATATATTTTCATTTTATAAACTTTATGTATCTCATACTCCCATTGTTGCTCATGTTGGTCGAGGTCACCAGTGTCAATGAAAATATCGTCTATTGTGGCTACATTTCTTGTAAAATGATCGGATTGTTGTTCCGCTTCTGTTTCAACAAAATTACCATCTGTATTATCAAAGTTGATGTACTCAAAGTTAGTTATTTTGCAGAATAATAAGCTCCTCCTCATTGGGGAAATAGTGCACCCAAAGGAATATGTAATTTTATTCACACTACTTGAGACCTGTGAAACAAAGAGTCGTCTAGCGGAGTGGAGGAATTGCCAAGATGGTTAAAAGTGGTGGGTAAAAAAATTTCAAAAAATATTGTAGAGACAGTGTGTGAGTCATGTTTTTGATGGTGGAAATGGATTCAGCGCCATCAAAAACGTCTACAACTATAACTTGGATTTACAAAAATCCTTGCCAGATTTTCTCTAAATATGACCAGAATTTCCATATCTTTCTGGGCAATTCCTCCGGCTAGTTAGACTACGGCATATAACATATTCTCACCACATTGTTAGTCTATCTGGCAAGTGTGCGTTCATGTGGCCCGGGTGGGGTGTTCAAAATTCAAATTTCAAACAAGTGTTATTGCATTTAGAAGGCTTTAATTGTGTTCATTCGAATAGCGGAAGAAGGTACAGATACAGAGTGTGAAGTACACTGAAAGACAGAAGGTGGCAGAGGCTCCGATTGCAAATTTCCACTAGTTTTCCGACGTCAGCAACAGAATAGGTTTATCTGTTTATGTAAACGGACGTCAAGGGAGACGGAGAGGCCCCAGTGGCCACATCAACAAGCCTGAATAATGTGCAATCGAGATAAGCTCGGCGGTAACAGTATGTGACAGGTATGTTTTTTGTATTTATTTAATATTTATATTCACATTTTTTCTTCTGTTTTGGTTCCATATCCATATCCAGTATGAGGGAATATTTATGTTTGGAAATAGATTAGGTTGTGGTGAGGTTTATATATATGGGTGCCTCTAAACGAATAGGTGTGGTGTATATATATGGGTGCCCTTTTGGTTCACATCCTCTATATATGGATGTCGTGTATTTGCACCAAATTTTGTTGTATGTGCATTGGAAGTGTTTTCACTAGTCTATGTCAATGTTTGTGAGGCGGTGAATCCACCCATGTAACAAATGGATCATAATTACCTTATTTTGTTTAACTTTTGTACAAACTTTTGTTTATAAAGACAATAAAACAAGAAAGTTTTCTTATCCTCTTTTAAAGATAGTAAAACAAGAAAAAAAATTTAATCCTCTTTTAATTTTTTTTTTTAATAATATAATGGAGGTAGACAAGTTTATATAATCTTAAAGTTATTAGAGAAAATCCATATTTGAAAATAACAAAGTTACATTCAGGAACCATTCACCAAACTTTTAAATTGTGACTCACTATCTTTAAGTATTTACAGGTTTGTGTGTGATACAGTTTCTCTATTTGCAGGAATTTGCAATTAAGCCATGATTATGTATTTATTGTTAATCTCATTTTTGCTATAGCTCCAATATTGAATGTAATATACCCACGAATTAACCTACGTGTAATAGTAAAAAAAATCTTTTTTTTTACAATGTAAACATATCCTATACTACCCTTGAATGCTTCTGAATGCAAACGTGTCAACCTTAATACTACCTACGCGCAGGCATCACAATGGAAATGGCTATGAGTAAAAAAAATATCCTGTCATTTATGTGTGCAATTGGAAATATCCCACGGAGGGCAGAGTATTATCTATCAGATTTATTGCTGGTAATGTTGGCTCCTTACACCTGGTCTTGGCATTTACTGCTACTGGCTTTGTCACGTGATGGGGGTATCATCTACATACCCTCTGCTTCCGCACCCTCAGGCTCCTCCCCGCGTCGACGGTGTGGATGCAAGGTAGCCCATCCGAGGGAAAATTTGACTCGATATGCATCTACCCAGTTAATTTTTCCATTGAGGTTTCCAAAAACATTTGTCCTCAGCCTTGCTACAACTCCATCCTCCTTCCTAGCACCGAACACGTTTAGAACCTCTTCTTGCCGATGAATGGTTATGGCTCTAATGGTTTGCCAAGCTCTGGATCGATTTGGACCTGGTTTTTAACAGCAGTTTCCTTGTGGTATGAATTCATTATGCTATCTTTAAGTTTTTCTTTGATTTCCCACACCCTTTACTGTTTTCCTTTGTTTTCTGTTCGGCTCAAAATTGTAACATGCTTCAGGCTTGTCTCTGTTTTTGTGGACGAGGAATATAGGTATTTCTCTAGCAAGATGTGCACGAGTGCAGGTGGAGTTGCCCAGCTTCTGGGTCTTATCCTCTCGTTGCTCGGCTGACAGGTAAGTTCCTACAAATTTTCCGCAATCTATTTGTTAACTTAAACATTCTGCTGCAAGAAATGAAGGGTTCTTTCCAAGGAATGAAGTGTTCTTTTTCTTTTTTGGTTAGTAATGGCCCTCTGGCCCAGTGCCTTACAGTTTCTCCTCTTTTCTTATTGTACAGAGTTTGGGTAGGATTTGAACCTGGTAGGTTTGCCTAGTTCCTATAAGGATTGGGAATCCATCCCTCGAAATGGTTTTTGAACTGTTAACCATGTTTTTTATTTACGAGCCCTCGAGCTCTCTTTGCATTTGCTATGTAATTGATCCACCGTTGGATAGGCTATTCGAGTTGTTTCCCTTGATTAATATTTTGTGTCTCCCTATGGTTTTCAAGGTTGATCGTGCACATTTTATTTAAATATGCTCAAGTCCCTCTACTGTTGGTCTAGGTCTTTACGACTTGAGTTCCGCTCGTTGAAGGGATAAGCACCTTCCCTGTGGCGCATTACTATATTCCTTGATACTCTTAATACATTAACCCTCGTTAGGGTTCATGAGTTGTTGAATTATAATTTTATGACTGTGACAGTGCATTTTTCGTATATATATATATATAATATAATATATATTATATATATATATCATTCTGAACATTTCTCAGTTTGTCATGGGGTTTTTCATTTCAGATTGTATGGTACAATGTGTATTGCTCACCGCATGATGGAAAAGAGTTTATTCTTAGCAAGTTTATGTGTTTGATAATGATTATAAGTCTAGCTCTTCTCACTACTAGATTCTTGTTTGTATATCCTACAGGTTCATACCTGAATTCGCTCCTGAGAGCCTAGGTTTATGCTTCTATGCAATCTCTCTGATTTACTCGTTCCGTATGGTGTCGAGATTTTCAAGTTTGCCCTTCTGTCGCTATACATGTATATTTGTGTGTTTCCAATGCTGTCTTATACATTTTTATCTGCATGCTAATAGGAGCGAACAGACTCTGGTTTTGAAGTCTACATACCCTCGCGATTGTGACTTTACTTCTCAGAGTTCTCTCTAAAGTCTAAATATTTTTTCATTCCATGCATGTTTCTGGGGTTCTAATTTCAGATGTTAAACTTTCCTGCATTTCTTTGTATTAAGCCATGTGAAGAGAATAAAGAAAGAACCTTGTTGGTCCTTATGTTGTTTATGGAATGTATTTTGTTTTACTATAATAACAATCTTTTTGAAAACTCTGAGACTATGGTGAGTCTCGGAGATTTCTATTTTACCATTATTTCTATAATCTCTGAAAAGATTTCCCAACAGACCACTCTCGCATTTAACTCCTAGAATTTTTTTTTTAAAGAACAAGATACAAAACTCTTCATAAACTACTAAACTCTTGCATCAGTAAAGGTTTCTTTAGGAGGACAACCATACCTTTGCTCAGTTTCCCATTTTGGTTCCCTGTAATAAAATTCTCCCACTCTCCTTTCAAAATATAAAGAGGAAAAAAATAACATAATAAAGCTTCCAAAATAGTCCCAACCCATGGGTTTCTTACGTACCTAGAGTTCTCTGGCTGAAATGTCATTCCTGACAGTCACCCGAATCTGTGTCTGCTATCTTTCAAACCGCCTAACCATGAGATTTGTCCTTCAGGACTAGAATCTCCCCCCTTGCTTCTTGCTAGACCACAGTCTTCCACAAGTTGCTCGTACAGCAAGCAGGGCTATCTGGTCATCACCAGACTTAGCCCATTTTCTTTCCTTTGAATGTCCCTACAACGTAGATTTTTTCCTCTCCTCCCCTTCTTTTCTCTTGAAACTTTTCCAGTTAGGCGAGGTTGTTAGGGTTGCTTTCATAGTAACTATCTTTCCACCTCAAGAGGACAACTTCCTCCTTGAGAATTTTACATCTTTTAAGGAAACACTTTTTACATTTGATGAGCCCCAAAAATGGATAATTATATGGGCTCATTCAGCCTCCTAATTCGACTTAATCCACCATTCTCATTATTTTATTGCATTTTTTTTATTATATTTATGCTAATAGAGTAAATTGGGTTAGTCATTATGCCAACAAGTCTAATGGGTACTTTGTGCAGTGTTTTGGTCAATTTTGAGACAAAATCAAAGGTCTTAATGAGCACTTGGCAGCCAAATTCGTGGAAGAACAAGGGAGAGGATTTTTAGGAAGGTGTCCCCTTCATTTATGGGCCCTTACCTTGAATTCTCCACCATCAGCTCAGAGTTCAAAGGCTACCAAATCAATTATCACAAAGGTAGCCGAGCAAGTGCTAGTAAAAGTGTTGTTAACTGCAAGTTTTGGCAGCCGAGTTCCTAAAGTTTAGGAGGACTGTTAGGGTCCTCAATTTGTATAAATAAGAAGGCTTAGGGCCTCATTTTGGTTAGCCAGTAGTTAGTCACTTTCTAGGCAGAAGTTAGCTAGTTTGTAGTTCGATTTTAGTTAGTAGATTAGCTTTGCATTTCAACACATTTTCAAGCTTTCCCTTGTGGATAGTTTTGATGTAATTCTTCTTTTCTTGCTCAATAAAGATGAATCCAGCTTTGCACCAGCTCTAAATCTCTCTTAGGAGGCTGTAGCTCTTGGGGTTGGGCCCATCTCAAGTGCCCAGTACCTCCTTTGTTTACTTTCATGTGTCTTTGTTGCATTCTTAGAATAAAATCTGCTATTTAGATTTAAATATTGTTTTGTTATTTAGATTGCTTTTGATGATTAAAGTAGCTTTTCATGTTCATATTTGTTTGATAATTCAATAACATGGAATATCTTCAGAAAAAGGCCATCAAGCACCTTGGATCTCACCTCTCCCTCAGTGGAATCATGAGCTGGGACCAAGGCGACCTTGCTGCCACGAAAAACATTGTCTTTGCTTCACCATGCAAGTATTAGTGTTGGATTCTTAGTTGTTGAACTTGATATCAGTTTTGATGGCATTCTTAGGTTTATGATTGCTTAGTTGCATAGTTATTTCATGTATTTCATTTCGAATAAACTTCTGTTCATTTCCTTTTGTTGTTAGGTTAGATTAGAGCGAAGTAACTAGGTCATAAGTTTTATAAGTGTTTGTTTGTTCAGTTTGAAAAACCACTTGCAGAGTACCTATTATCCTTCCTTACCTATCCATACTCCATGCAACCTACTTGCTTCAACCTTCACTTAGAACCCTTACCTTACATTTGCGTCATTCGTTTACTTTGCCATGATTCTCATCTTCTTGTGTAACATCGTTTCATCCCTCGAAAAAATTTCACCATCTGCGCCACTCCTCAACTCCATCCTCCAAGTCTTGAACTCCCCTACACCCCTATTTCACCTCCATACTCGTTCCTCCACCTTTTTCCCTCCATCCATTCTCCAAAATCCTCTTTTCGGAACATCCTGTAGAAAATTATAGAACATCTTGTAAAAATTCTAGAACATTATGTAGAACCCTTGCAGACTTCCTGTAGAAGCTCACGAATGAGGTTTCTTGATAGAAAAACTCTGGGAAACTCTCAAGAAGGGTGCTAGGGACCCCTTAGGCCCTCTTCTAACCTTCCCAACCTCCTGCAAGAATTTTCTCTCATCGATCCACCTCTGCACAGTCAAAAATAGTAAAAGCACATGCATAATAATCCTACAAAATCATTCAAAAATACAAAAAGATGTTTTCTTCAGATTTCATTATAAAAGTAGCTTAGACACATGCATTTTAACTTCCGAAGTCAATGGCATCTCATTCAGTAGTTTGCATCTTCCTTCTTGCATCAGTAGGACTAGCTGGTAGAATTAGGGTTTGCTAGGGTTTGCGTTTCTTTTTGGCTTTCAGTTTCTTTCCGCAAGTAGATTAGCTTCCTTTGAGTTAGATTTCATCCATCAGTTAAAAAGATTCTTCTAAGAGCTCATAGAAGTTGGCTTAAACTCCTAGAAGACTTGTGCCAACTAACCAAGTGACAGTTGCGGCAAGAGCTAGTACTTGTGCATACAGCACCGTCTCTTCCAAGTTTGTTATGAACAATCGAGTTGATAAAATTAAAGAAGGGAGTCTTAGGAGTTGTAGCATTATTACTGCAATACTGGGGCTCACCACTCTTTTTGGCACCGTTGCACAGTCAAAAGCCAGTTAAAAGCACATGCATGATAGTTCTAACAACTTATTCAAAAATACAAAAAGATGTTTTTTTTTTTTTTTTCAGATGTTACTATAGAAGTAGCTTAGACACATGCATTTTACCTTCCTAGAAGTCAATGGCATTCCTTTCTATCGCTTTCATCATTTTTCTTGCATCAGTAGGGCTAGCTGGTAAAATTAGGGTTTTCTAGGGTTTTCGTTTTCCTTCAGTTTCTCAATTTCTTTTCGCAAATAGATTAGCTTCCTTCGAGACTAGCTTCCATCCATCAGTTAACAAGCTTCTTCTCAGAGCTCATAGAAGTTGGCTTGAGGCCCTAGTGGACTTGTGCCAACTAACCAAGTGACAGTTACGACAAGAGCTAGTACTTGTGCATACAGCACCGTCGCTTCCAAGTTTATTACGAATTACCGGGTTGATAAAATTAAAGAAGGGAGTTGCGGAATTATTGCTGCAATACTAGGGCCCACGATATTTTTGGCATCGTTGTCGGGGAAGCATCAGAGTATTAGTGATTGCTACTTTTCTTCTATTTTCTACTACAACCTTCTGCTAAGTAGTTTATTTCATTTTCATTCTGCAATTTCATTTCCGCAAAAGTAGAGTAGACATTTCCTGCTTTCATAGGTTAGCATTTCAATTCTGCAAGCATTTCCTCTCACCAATCCACCTCTGCACAGTCAAAAGCCAGTTAAAAGCACATGCATGATAGTTCTAACAACTTATTCAAAAATACAAAAAGATGTTTTTTTCAGATGTTACTATAGAAGTAGCTTAGACACATGCATTTTAACTTCCTAGAAGTCAATGGCATTCCTTTCTGTAGATTTCATCATTTTTCTTGCATTAGTAGGGCTAGCTGGTAAAATTAGGGTTTGCTAGGGTTTACGTTTTCCTTCAGTTTCTCAATTTCTTTTCGCAAATAGATTAGCTTCCCTCAAGACTAGCTTCCATCCATGAGTTAACAAGCTTCTTCTCAGAGCTCATAGAAGTTGGCTTGAGCCCCTAGCGGACTTGTGCCAGCTGACCAAGTAACAGTTGTGGCAAGAGCTAGTACTTGTGCATACAGCACCATCGCTTCCAAGTTTGTTACGAACTACTGGATTGATAAAATTAAAGAAGGGAGTCCCAGGAGTTGCAGCATTATTGCTGCAATACTAGGGCCCACCAAAATTTCACAATGAAACAAATTACATTTAACTTTTGATCAAATACTAATAACAAGTTTAGTTTGTATCTACCACAGTAAATCAAATATTTACATATTTACATTTTCTTTTTTTTTCCGGGGCATTACATCTTCCCCCCTTGAAATTGGACATCGTCCCGATGTCTTTCAGCCATGAACAACCCTGGATAAGTCCTTTTCATTAGTTCTTCATCTTCCCAAGTGGCCTCATCAGGCCCAAAGTGCTACCACTACACTTTAATTTTTGTAATAACCCATTTCTGCAGCGTTACTTCTCTCCAGTTGTGGATGTTCAGCGGTTCGACCAAGATTTATCCTTTCGGTTCGACCTGTATGTCCTACTAGTTGATTACATCCTTAGGATCATAAACATATTTTTTTAACATAGAAATATGAAAAATGTTGTGGACCCATATATGACTTGGCAGGGTGAGCTGGTATGCTACCCACCCGATCCTGGCCAAGATCTAAAAGAGTCCATAGAATCGAGGTGCCAACTTAGCGCACCCATTCCATTATAACATGCTCCTTTTTGCTCGAATTCTCACATACACATGATCGTCGATTTGATACTCCTTAAGTCCCCTTTTCTGGTCAGCAAAACTCTTTTGCCTATCCTGGGCTGCCTTCAGATTAAAACGTACTTTTTTAACCATTTCCTCCATTTCCTTAAGCATTTCAGGACCTGACATGAATCTGTCATCCAGTCCACCCCAACTTGAAGGGGTGTGGCACTTTCGCCCGTACAGTACTTTAAATGGGCTAATTTGCAGTGATGCATGATAACCATTATTGTACGCAAACTCAACCAAGTGCAGGTAGTCCTCCCACTTGTTGGTTGCTGCATCACATATTCTCTTAGCACGTCTTCCACCACCTGGTTCACCCATTGTGTTTGCCCGTTAGTTTGTGGGTGATAAGTCCTACTGAAATTCAGTTGTGTCCCCAATTCCTCGAACAATGTTCTCCAAAAAACTGATGTAAATTTTACATCGTGATCTGAGATTATGGTCTTTGGTAACCCATGCATCTTAAATATATTTTGCATGAATATGTAGGTGATCTGCATCACTCCGTAAGTAGATTTCACCGATATCAAATGTGCTAACTTACTCTGTTTATCCACCACCACCATGATGGAGTCATTATTTTTTCTTGACTTAGGTAAGCCTGTTATAAAATCTATAGAGATGGTTTCCCATTTCCATTCCGGGATAGGTAATGGTTGTAATAACCCCGCAAGGTGTTGGTGTCCTGCTTTAATTTGTTGGCATTCCAGACAATGTGCCAAGTATCCAGCCACATCTCTTTTCATGTCTTGCCAATAATATTCCTTTCGAAGGGCAGTGATCATTTTATGATAACCTGGGTGTCCAACATAATGACTCTTGTGATATTCATCCAAAATCAGATTTTTAATGTTGTTCTAATTAGGCACGTACAACCTTTTATTGTAGTACAGTAGTCCAGCAGCATCTAGAACAAAATCTGGTTGTTCTTCCTTATTGGTTGGGTGCTGAACTTGCTGTTTTATTTGCTAATAAGTAGCATCCTGTCCTGCTGCTCCTTTAATCATTTCTCCCAAGGGGTTTCCCAACTCACTACAAGAAATCTCTTATAAACATTGCAGCTTCCCACTTAAAGCATCCGCCACCCGGTTTTCTTTTCCTTTCAAATGCTTGATATCAAAATCAAAACCACTTAAGAAATATACCCACCGTGCTTTCCTGGCATTTAAAGTGGGTTGACTGAAATAATTGGTCAGACTGTGGTGGTCTGTTAGTAATAAGAATTTCCTTCCCATAAGATGATGCCACCACATTTTCAAGGCATGAATGATGGTTGCCAAGTCTAGATCGTAAGCGGAATATTTTTGCTTATGCTCCTTTAATTTTCTTGATTCGTAAGCTATTACCTTCCCTTCCTGCATCAACACACCTCCTACTCCTTCTTTACTTGCGTCCGTGCACACGACATAATCTTTGGGATCAACTATGCTTAAAATGGGTGCGGTGGTGAGCAGGTATTTAAGTTTCTCGAAACTTTTTTGACATTCAGGGGTCCACCTAAAGGCCCTTCCCCATTTCTGTAAGGAAGTGATGGGATAAGCTACTCTCAAAAATCCTTCCACAAACCATTTGTAATAGCCTGCTAACCCCATGAAGGATCAGATTTCTGCCACATTTTTAGGTACCGGCCATTCCATTATGGTCCTTATCTTTTCAGGATCCACTGGATTCCTTCCTTAGTAATTATATTGTATTTGTTCTTTGAAAAATTCACATTTTCTAAATGTAGCGTATAGTTGGTGTTCTCGGAGGGTTTGCAATACTAATCTGAGGTGCTCCTAGTGATCCTCCATAGTCCGAGAATAAATCAATATATCGTCAATGAAAATCAGCATGAACTTATCCAAATACCGGTGAAATACATTGTTCATTAGACACATAAAAGTTGTGGGGGCATTGGTCAACCCAAAGGGTAATGCCACAAATTCATAATGGCCATATCGTGTTCTAAAAGCTGTCTTAGCTATATCTTCCTCTTTAATCCTGATTTGGTGATACTCTGATCGCAAGTCAATCTTTGAGAAAAATGTTGCTCCCTTTACTTGATCAAACGGTTCATTGATACGAGGTAGAGGATATTTATTCTTGATCGTCAATTTTCTTAGTTAATGATAATCCATACACATGCGAAGGGACCCATCTTTCTTCTTAAGGAACAACATCAGGGCTCCCCAGGGTGGCACATTAGGGCGAATGTAGTTTTTGTCCAACAACTCCTGTAATTGTATTTTTAACTCCGTCAATTCTCGTATGCTCATTCTGTACAGTGCTCGGGATGCTGGGGATTCTCTTGGCACTAATTCGATGGTAAAATCTATATCTCTTTTAGGTGGCAGTCTGAGAATCTCCTCCGGAAACAAATCAACAAATTCCCGTATCATAGGAATATTCTCCATTGTGGCTTTTTTATCTTTCGAATTAGCATAGCCCACTTGGACGGCATAAATCTGACATCCTTTCCAAATGTATTTTGCTAACTGTGAGGCGGTTATGGGCCGAATTTTCACTGGCCGCTTGATTCCTTGCATCTCTTGCTTTATTCCGAGCTCATCCTTATAACTGATAGTCTTGGTTTTACAATTAATTATGGACCAGTGTTTCTCTAACCAGTCCATACAAATCAATATATCGTACGAGCCAAGGGGAAGCACATTTAAATATTTTGTAACTGACTATCCTACTATTTTTAAAGGGCACTTTTTGACCTTCGCAATTACTCGTGTTTTTTCCCTTGTTGCCAACTGAACTACCCAAGGATCCTTAAACTTAACAGGTTTCAACTTACAATGCTCTACAATTCTAGGACTAATAAAACTTAATGTTTCACCAGGGTCAATTAAAATAGTTACAACAAGGTCTAAGAGTTTACCTTCAAATTCCACCATGGTCGGCTAGTACTCTTCCTGACGATCCTTCAGAGCAGCATTAATCTTCGGTAGACTCTGTCCTACATCATCAACCATAGAAGCTTCATAGACTTGGGAATCTTGTTCAGTTCCTTTTCGTTGAGGGTATTTTTTAACGTAATGGGGTCCACCACAGCCCCAACATTGCACTAGAGGCCTTGCTGTCCCTTCGTTGTCTAATTTTTCGGGTTGTTCATTGGTTTTGGACTCAATGGGGGGCTTTAATTGGAGCAAGTTCTTTTGTATGTTTCTGCTATTTTGTCCCTTGAGAAACCCTTTGTTACCACCACCTCAATTACCTTTAGTATTTCCAGTCAGCTTGCTTCTTTTCTTGTCAACCCATTTCTTATCGAGGATTTCTCCCTTTTGCCTGCCTTGCTGGTAGCAAATCCGAGCTTTACGTATGGCCTCTTCCATCATCTTTGGGTTGTCAAATTTGATTCTTTCCCTCATGCTCAAAGGTAAACTACTGACTAAACTCTATACCTTAGCCTTTTCCTCCTAAATATAAGGCATATAATGGAGTAATGAAGTAAAATGAGTGATGAATTCATCCATAGTTTGTTGTCCCAATCATAGGTCATGGAACTCTCTTGCCTTTTTGTCATAGAAGCGTTCTGTCAGGTACATTTCTTTAAAGTATTTTTGAAATTTTTCCCAAGTGATAGTCTATTCACTCACTCTTACCATCTTAACCCCTTCCCACCATAGGGTGGCTTTCCCCTGTAATTGGAAAATGGCCAACCGTGCCTTAAGATTGTGATCGTAATCATACAACTGGAAATATTTGTTCATATTAATAAACAAGGCCTCGGTTGCCTCCTCCTATTCTTCGTCAAAGTGTGGCGGTTTGATCTTGTGGAATTCCCCTTGCAACTCTATTCGTTGCCTTTTTGATGTCTATTGTTCAGAGGCATTATCAGATCGTTCCTCCTCCCTTCCTTCTGACTCTTTGGGTTCTGTGTGTTGATTATGTTCCCTTGACATCCTTTGTTGCTCAGCACTGGGATTTAGTGGTTGCTAATTTTGCTTGTCAAATAGGCTCTTTATAATTCTCTTACGTTCCATTGTTAACCTTGCATTATCCTCCCACAATCGGGCCATTACATTTTTCAATTCCAGCACTGTCTCCAAAATTGCAAGGTTTGTATTGCAAGCCTCCTCTCCAAGCTATACCCATAATTCAGGGTTATTCTTTGCAGGTCCCTGACCCATTACAAATCTGTGTGACGCACTATCTGCTCTCCTCATATTGTCAATCTTTCTCCTGGACTTAAACATAAAAATAATAGATGAGTAGTCACGCATCAAAAAAAAAAAAATTAACTGCTCAATAGAGATGGAAATAAATTATATTCAATTTGTCTATCAGTTCCAATTCCCAAAGGCCACAGTTTTCGATATTGGGCTCTGATACCACTTGTAATATACCACGAATTAACCTACATGTAATAGTAAAAAAATATTTTTTTTACAATGTAAACATATCCTATACTACCCTTGCATGCTTCTAAACGAAAACGTGTCAACCTTAATACTACCTATGTGCAGGCATCACAATGGAAATGGCTATGATTAAAAAGTATCTTGTCATTTATGTGTGCAATTGGAAATATCCCGTGGAGGGCAGAGTATTATTTGCCAGATTTATTGTTCGTAATGTTGGCTCCTTACACCTGGTCTTGGCATTTACTTATGTTGGCTATGTCACGTGATGGGGGTATGATCTACGTACCCTCTGCTTCCGGGCCCTCGGGCTCCTTCCCGCATTGACGGTGTGGATGCAAGGTAGCCCATCCAAGGGCAAATCTGACTCGATATGCATATACCCAGTTAATTGTTCCATTGAGGTTTCCAAACACATTTTTCCTCGGCCTTGCTACAGCTCCATCCTCCTTCTTGGCACCAAACATGTTCAGAACCTCTTCTTGTCGATGAATGGTTATGCCTCTAATGCTTTGCCAAGCTTCGGATTGATTTGGACCAGGTTTTTAACAACGGCTGCATTGTGGTAAGAATTCACTATGTTATCTTTAAGTTTTTCTTTGATTTCCCACACCCTTTACTATTTTCCTTTGTTTTTTGTTTGGCCCGAAATTCTGCCATGCTTCAGGCTTGTCTCTGTTTCTGTGGACGAGGAATATGGGTCTTTCTCTAGCAAGATGTGCATGGGTGCGGGTGGAGCTACCCAGCGTTTGTGTACTATCCTCTCAGTGCTCAGCTGACAGGTAAGTTCCTATGAATTTTCTGCATTCTATTTGTTAACGTAAACATTCTACTGCAAGAAATGAAGGGTTATTTGCAAGGAATGAAGGGTTATTTTTCTTTTTCGATTAGTAATGGCCCTCTGGCCTAGTTCCTTACAGATTCTCCTCTTTTCTTATTATATAGAGTTTGGGCAGGATTTGAGCTTGGCAGGTTTGCCCAGCTCCTATAAGGATTGGGAATCCATCCCTCGAAATGGTTTTTGAACTGTTAACCATGTTTTTTTTTTACGAGCCCTCGAGCTCTCTTTACATTTGCTATGTAATTGTGTTATGAAACCATCTCAAGAAAAGATAGAAAATATAGATCAACGCCTTATAATTCAGCCTCTTCGAGGGGGCAACCTCCTTTATATTACATAAATGAAAAATTCTTGGATGATACAAATGAAAAGACTTATTTTCTATATATAGGAGTCTAAGGGGTCATAACATAATCAGAGCCGACAGAACAATAATAATGTAAGGGCACAATAATAACAATATTGGGCTTTATGGAGCACAATAGTAACAATATGGGCACTACATGGGTACATCAATATAATAAGTGGGTTGTACTAATAACAATAAGGGGTTACACTAGTAGTATAGGTTCCTAACATGCCCCTCTCCTCCAAAAAGCATTGTCCTCAAGGCTTGACTAGTTCTCGATGCTTTTGTATAAAATTCTTGTCCTCCCATGTGGAATCTTCAGCTGGTAAGTTCTTCCACCTGATGAGATACTCTAAAATTGATCGATTTCATAGTTGTCAGGTTCTTATTTCTGTGACTGCTCCGAGTTCCAATATGATTTTTCCTTCCTCTTCAATTTCTGGCAATATTGTTTGAATTGGGGTCTTTTGCAACTTTTGAATAAGTGGCCATACTTCTTTCTCCTTCTTCCATTCATCCCTTGCTTCATTTATCCAATTTGGTTGGATAATAGAAATAGCACAAAACAATGCTTCCACATCCTCATCCTTAAAGAGTCTTCCCATTTGGTATGGTCGCCATTTTTTAAGTGCATGTAGTATTGCCAACATTTCCTTCTCATAAATAGCTTGCTTTAGATGTAGCACTAAAATAACCAAATCACCTACATCAAAGCATTTTTCACTACGATGTTGATCTACCTGTTGTTTCGTTTGATTTTTTACCAAAGTGGTGTTATCCTTTAAATGTTGGACAACTTGTTTTTGATGCTTGATGTGATCTTTCACTGCTTGAACCTTTTTCTTATTGATATGTCCTTCTATCTCTAGAGTTTGAGGAGTGGTGTTTTCTTCCAACCCTTTACAAGATATGGTTGGATTCATTTCTTGACGCTCGATGTGATCTTTCACTTCTTGAACATTTTTTTCTTGATATGTCCTTCTATCTTGATAGTTTGAGGAGTGGTAATTTCAATGAATTACAAGATATGGTTGGATTCATTTCTTCTTTCTCTATGTGATCTTTCATTCTTGCACCTTTTTCTTCTTGATATGTCCTTCTATCTTGAGAGTTTGAGGAGTGGTAATTCTTGCCAATGCTTTACAAGATATGGTCTGATTCATTTCTTCTTTCTCTGGGGTGGGGTCCTGGCATATATCCTTTTCTTTTGATGTTTCTTGATCCTTTTCTTCCTCCTCTTCATATTCTATGTAAAATAATTTCTTCTCAGCACACTTATGACCTTTAGTGCATTTGCTATCACAATTGTAACAAAGCCCTTTTTCTCTTTTTTCTTCCAATTGTTGTGGTGTCACCCTTGTAGTTGTGGAAGGCTAGGAGAAACAACACTTCCGTCTTTATAGTTGTGAGGGGTATGCTTCCTAGTTTCCATAATTTTTCTTTCCACTATGTCACAAAGCCCTTTTACTCTTTCCGATTGTTGTGGTGTTGCTCCAAAGAAGGTGTTTCTCTTTGTATCCTCATAATGTGCTATCATTTCCTCCGTGAAAATTGACCATGTAACCAGTTGTTTACGAGAAAAAAGCCCTTCATACCATAAAAATTGATCCGGTTCTAAATATGAAGATGCAATACATACCTTTTGTAACAGTGGTACACCATGTAGATCAAAATATTGCTCCATCTGAAGTATCCAATTTATCGGATCCTTGCCATCAAACTTCCTCATCTTGTTTTTTCTTGATTTTATGAGCTTTGTCTTGAAATGATTGTAACTCTGTAGTTTCGGATCTTTAAGTTCTGAAATTGGATCTGTAGTAGCCCTCTGTGTCCTCTTTCCAATGCCATCAGTTTGATCCAAATTGGATTCTCCAAGGACGAGTTTGGACAATCTCCCAAGATGACTTGATTATAGACCTTTCTAGAAGAGCGAACTTGTATGAAGTTGCATGTGTCACTGTTTCAACCTTTCGCACTGAAAAATATATACAAGAAACTATAATCCGTCCTCTTTTTGTACCTTCTTACAAAAGTACAATCCAATGCTCAGAGCGAAAGTTATGATGATTTTCCCCAGGTCACTTGTTTGGAATGTAATTCAAGAGTCTGCAAAAAGACCAACTTCTACAGATCATATCTCCACAAATATAGCGCGAAAAGCTCAGAAATTCAGATCCAAGATTTAGAGTGATTTCTTCTGAAATGAGTTTTTTTTTAGCTTCTCGAACATCGCAGATAATAAGTTATAGCGAAAATGCCACGATGACCTATTTGGAGCAGCGAAACCCTAGAATCCAAAGCTATGATACCAAATGTTATGAAACCAACTCAAGAAAAGATAGAAAAGATAGATCAACGCCTTAGAATTTAGCCTCTTCGAGGGGGAAACCTCCTTTACATTACATAACTGAACAATTCTTGGATCCAAATGAAAAGACCTCCTTTCTATATATAGGAGTCTAAGGGGTCATAACATAATCAGATCCGACATAACAATAATAATGTAAGGGAACAATAATAACAATAGTGGGCTTCTATGGGCACAATAGTAATAATATGGGCACTAAATGGGTACATAAATATAATAAGGGGGTTGTACTAATAACAATAAGGGGTTACACTAGTAGTATAGGGGCCTAACAGATGCTTTTTTCTCAGGTATGAATCTCCAGAACTTTTCTTCTAACCTATTTTATTTTATGCAGTTCTCTTTTCTCTTCGAAGGAATGACGGTTGAAGCTATGGAAGGTGAACACCCTATTCCAGACTGGTTCTTAGAATGGTGGAATATATACGGTTTATCAGCTTTAGTCATAAAACCATATTCTCTCACCATGTTAAAAATCCCTGAATTCAGTGAACCAACAGCACATCTAACAGGATTCCTTTACAAATTAGTCAGAGATCTGGTCAATATTGAAGATCATAATTTCCTCTATGGGGTCAAAAGATGTGGCCATGTACGATGGTTTGTCACAAATCATTACAAAGTAAGGGCCATCTCCAACAGTTCCAACTATGAAGATTTTCACGGAAAAATTGATCCAAGCTCCAACCCTGTCATCAATATCAATTTCCTGGAACCTCCTGACTGTCACTCATTACAACTATGGGAATCTAAAAAAGAAGTCAAGGCCCAGTACTTCTCCAATTACCTGATTGGGAGATTTTAAAATCAACATTATATGTACCCCCAGATTGACTATTACACACTTTAAAGGTGTTGTTTTTCCAACCGACATTGGTGTTGGACAAGCTTTCGTGGGTTCCCTTGTCCTAGAATCTCCACTGTGTAATCCTTTTGTACAATAAGGATATTTGCATATCTCTGCTTTAGGTCATACACTTGTATTTTCATGTCAAAAGATTCGGTCCCCATATGCCACTTAGCTATCCAAAAGGAGAAGGGACGAGATAACATGAGCAGTCCACTCATGCCTGAATCTAGTCTGTACATTTTACTTTCGGCAGGAATCCTACTTTCAAGGACAATGAGTCATGTCCTTTTGTAAACTCTCCACGAAGGCTTGTCCCCCTTCACTTCTATAAAAGCAAAACTTTGGTGAAGGTAAGGCTCATTCATATCCAGGAGTTTCTTAGAGTGAGTTTGAGTCTTTATGAGTTTGTGTCAAGGATCTCTCCTGCTCTGCATCTGCGGACATTCAATCTGATCTGCTTGCCTCATGAGAAGAACTCAAGTCCTTAGGTGATTTGAGAAGCCTGTGCATCAGTGCTTGATGCTGGTGTGAACCTAAAGTGGCCGAATCATATAGAGAGGAGTCTATTTTCTGGTCTCAGTCTGCTTGTAAGCCAGGTAGCCTACAGATCTCTTAAGCTTTGGCTAAGACATATATGTTAAATGCTGCAGCAGTCAATCTGAGAAGGAAGACTAAGTATGAGTCCATTTCTGTAAACATTCGTGATATTAATAAAATCCCATTTCTTGCATATATATTCCACTTCACCTATGATATCTGTCATTTATATCTAGATGGATAATTAGCCTTCCTTACATATATATTCGAGGGTACTTTATTTAAATGCTTTGTTAATAGAGATTTGTACATATCTTTGAGTTGTGGATCGGCGTCTGCCATCATCCGTGTGAAGAGGTTCCTGTTGATTTCTTCCTAATCTGCCTTGATCATTCTAACTGCATTACAGCTACAAATATCCAGATCACTGCAAGTACAGTCAGTGCATTCTGAACAATGCGGATCCCTGCACATTTCTTCTTCAGATGATGAGGAATAATCTGAATTTACAAAATTTAAATTATCTTTTGATTCAGAGTCAGAAGATATCAATTCATCATAGCTGCTTGGAAGATCAAAGAACTTGACCTTTCCCTTCTTATTCTTATAATATATCTTCTTTTTAAAAGACTCTTTTTTCTTTTCAGGACATCAATTTGCAGTGTGTCCTTTTTTGTTGCAGTTGTAGTAGATAAATTCTTTTCCTTTCGAGAACATCTCTGTATGTTTGTAAGGTTTTTTCTTGGAGTGTCTCTTCTGTGTACTTCTTGAAGGCTGGTAACTCTTCTGTGAATGTTTGTGCCTTCTCCTTCGCCCCTCAGAATCGCCAACTTTCCCAAGATGCCATTGTTCTTCTTCTTTCCTTGAGGGCATATCATCAGGAAAACAAATTTCCCAGTTTTAGAAATGAGCTTACTGCATTGTTTTGCAGTAATCAAAGAGATGGCAGTAGGTGGTGCTTCCTCTCGTATCTTGTACAACTTATTTCCCAATGTAATAATAATAGCACGGGGCCTTGATTCATTCACACCATGTCACTTCCACAAGTAGGGTTTTCCTAATAATACATCACAAACTTCAAGGGGAGCAATTTCACACAATACCTCATCTGTGAAGGGCTTGATATTGTATGGAAGGCGACACTACTAGCTTACACGAAGATCCCGTCCTTGGTGAAGCCACCCGATGGTGTACGGTTGTGGATGTGCTATGGTCGGTAAGCCCAACCGCTTCACGACATCTGCTAAAATGAGGTATTTTGGCTCCTTCTATCGACAATGAACTGCAGCGGGGAGCCCTTTACCCACATCTCGGAGTGGAAGAGATGCTCCTCCTCCTCTGGAACTTTGGGTTCATTTTTATGGATCTTGGCAGTAGAAATAGTGGCGTTGGGATCCACATAAATGATATGCTTCCCTTTGTCATTCCCCTTGTCGTGTTCTGACTCAGAGTCGGAACATGCATCTAATTCTGAAACCTTTAGCTCAGCCACCAGTGACTGCTTGGCCCGACGCTCACCTGTGTTGTGAGTGGAGCTTTTATGGAACTCACACCATTTTCCCGTGTCCTTTTTCGGCTTCGCGGCACTGTTCTTTTCTTGCAGCTTTGGTGGGTTGTCTTGAGTTGCCCTGCCTTGGCTTTGTCCTTTTTTCTATGGTTTATGGGCCCCTTTCCCTTGCTTCAGATTCGTAGATCCAAAGTCTTGCTTCTTTTGTTTAAAATTCAGCTTGCCCTTGATAACATGTCGGTATGTTGTGTCGAGCAAGGAGATGTTCAGGAATTCTATTTCTTCTTGGATGTACTTGTGCAGGTAGCTGTGGTATTTGAGTATCAAATGCTGCTCTGAATCCTTGATATGCAACTTTGTGCAAAGGGTATGGAAAAGATTGGTGAACTCCAGGACGCCTTGGTCCCTTCCCTGCCGCAACGTGGTCCACTTTATGTATTCATACTCATCGCTTCTGACAGGGTAGGAATGCTCCTTGATGGCATCCCAGAATGAATTCCAGGTGGGTGCGGCTGAAAATAGTGAGCCGATATTACATCCATTTGCTCGTAGTAGGTTTCCCAGTAGTCCTTGACGTGGGGGGCTGCTTTGAGAAGAGCGAAAATAATATTTTCCCGACTTGAAAATTCATGAATAGAAAAATAACCCTCTAGCAAATTTAACCATTTATCTACGACATCTACATCTATCTGACCCTTGAATATGGGGATTTCAAAATTAAATTGTACCTTAAAGGGCATGGCGTTTCCAGAGTATCTGCTGGAAGCCGATGGGTTGCTTCTGGGTAGCCGCTGAAGGATCTGGAAAACGTTGTCCATCATCATGTTCTATTATTTCTCGAGGGCTTCTTCGAGCAAGATTTTGATAGGATCTCCTACCCCCTCATCTTTCTTCTCATTCTCCATGGGAGGCCGTTGGGATTTGCGAGGATGGTCTTGCAAAGGTTTGACCAGTTCAAGCCCTAACTCCTTATATCCTGACCTCGTTGGGGACATGCAAAGAAAAACAGAGAAAAAATAGACCACTATGATACCACTGATCAAGACTTAAATAGGAACACAAAAAATTACAAAGATAACCATAAACAAAGATATTTAACGGAAATAATACTTCATTTCATTAATGTAAAATACTGAAATATGCTTACAAACAGTAATGGAAATAAACCAGCTAGGGCGATGGTAGCTTACCTTTGAGAAGAGATGTGGTGGCTACATGCCTCTGAACTATTTTAAAATGAGGCTCAAAGGCCTATTTATTGTTGAGAAATAATGGAAAAACCCTTAATATTCCAAAACCTAACCATAGAATATGAAACGCCAAACTGTGGGCCCCGTTTGGGTAAATTGGTACATCAACTTCCCGGGGTCGTAACTTTGGCATACGATCTTCGTTTGATGCGTACAATAGCTCGTTAGAAAGATTATATCTGAGCACTCCCACTTTGGAGGGAACATGGGTCCATGGATCCATGTTGCCTTAGATTTCCCAAAAAAAGTCATTTAGGGCCTCAAAACGACTCCGAAGGTTCCGGACCCAAAAAACTGCTAAAAATAGTAAGTTGTGCTACAATTAAGGAAACTAAAAATGCTGAGAGAAACAATGGTGGGGGTCTAGGTGGACTTGGCAGGTGGCCACCAATATCCACTTGGATCAGTACTTCATTGTAATTTCTGCCACCATTATCTTATATAAACCCAAATTTTATTTGCATGGGGGAGGAGGGCGGAATGGGGTGGGAGCCAATGGAACGGAGAATGAAAACAAAGTTCCATGTAGCGGAATCACACCTAGGTGGATCCATGACACAGTTCCAGGAGGTGGAACCTTGACATGCATTTCGAGACAGAATATTCCCTCATGCATAAAGGAATGTAGAAGATTCTCTAGGAGGTAAAAATTCATTTTATCATAATATAATCAAGTTTATAGCCATTTTTCTCATATTCCCATAGGGAACACTATGGTGAGGTTGGATTTCCCTTTTGAGTAGCAGATTTTCAGATTCCCGATAGAGGAGAATGTTTAAGAATATTGAGAGAATCCTATAGATTCCTTGGAGGCTAAAATTCGCCAGAGTCAAAATGCAGCCCACTTTATACTCATTCTTCTCATAATTTCATTAGGATGTCAATGGTGAGATCATTTTCTTGATCTGAGTACCAGATCTTCATATGACTTGGAGGAGGGAATTTTGGAGGAATCTAGGGGGGATCAAAAAGATTTTTGTAGCCCCAGATTTTCATTTTGTCAAAATTCAAAAATTTGACAATTGATTTTACACTATTAGACGCCACAAATTTGATGGTGTAATTAGATTTTCCCTTTGATCATTCCATTTTCAGCCACTTTTCAAAGTGGAGTGCATGTGTTAACATTCAATGTACGAGCAGTCATTTCCATGATATTCGATGCCACAAGATTGATGGTATAGCCAGATCTAGTAGTGTATCATCCTCTTCTTCAGATAACTCCTTGATGTGAGGTATATGTAGTGTGAGAATGCACTTCTTTATCTCTTTGCTTGAGATGCATTATGCTGTATAGATCCCTATTTTATGTGGGATCTTGGTTTTTTTATTTATGTGAGATGTACTTATTTTCATGTTTTCATTGAGATCCCTTTGTCATCATGTTGATGGGATACTCATGTGTCACCATGTATGTTTGAATTGAGATCCCTTTGATTCCATGTTGGCGGGATGCTCATTATTAACATACGTGAAATTATGTCATGCTGATAGTGGAACGTCTCTTGGAGGCACTCCTACATGAGGTCATATTCCTTGTATGATAGAGAAAACACATGCATGTACATCATCACTCCTTCCAGCACTTAATGCAGTGGCCTACACCATCTTGACACCAGGGCCCAGAGACATAGTCCCTCCTAGACAAACTCCGTTATTAACGTCTTGTATTTTATGTTGCTGATTTATTGTCACATTCCCTTTTCTTTACAACGTGCATATATGTTCATTTATGCTCTTTTAAATGAAATTTTAACAACATCACAGAAGTAAAATATCTTGGTTAAATTTGGGATTTGAGTCAACTCGGATCATTAGTACCCCGAAAAAGTTTCTTTCTTTATCTCTATATGCAAGAATCCTCTCTCTTCTTCACCACTTTATTTAGTTACTAATAGAATGTGAAAATGAACTTATTTATTTTGAAGGTGGAAGAGGGGTCCTATAAAAGAGGTTGTTCCTTGCTTAAGGGATTTGTGTTGGGTTGTGTTATATTCTTTCCACATAGTTAACTGGGGGTTTGAGGGGTACCCGTAACCCCACTTTATGGACCCTATGTTAGGTTGGGTGGACCCACCTATGGTTTTGTGCCTGATTTTTGCACATGTTTTTTGGACGCGATGGTTTTCGGTCCATGGTTTTCGACGCGATGGTTTTCGGTCCATGGTATTGGATGCTTCGGCATGTATAAATATGTATTGTAACATTGAAAGGAACATAATGAAAAATCAAGTTGGTAGTCTCGGTTTGGGATCCAGTGGGAAACTCTTGTATAGTGTTTTTGTGTTATTCTCTCTCATTTTTATTTTTCATTTAGATTCGTAGCAAGTAATTTCTGTACGGGGTTAAAACCTACATTTGGTATCAGAGTTGTTTTGGCTTCAAGGGGACGCCTTTGTTGCTGAGGGGTTTCGCTCGGGCCTATGGTAGACCCTATTTAGTGGGAGATCTGCGAGATCGATTCTGGTGATGAAAGAAGATGGCGAGTAGCAGAAAGATAGAGATTGAGAAGTTCGATGGTCAGAGTTTTGAGTTGTGGAAACTCAAGATGCAGGATCTGTTGGTGGATAAAGATCAGTGGATCGCGGTAGATCCGGGTACTAAAACAATGGGAATGACCGATGAAGAATGGAAGAAGTTGGATCAAAAGGCAAAGAGCACAATACGATTGTGTGTCTCAAATTCAGTATTGTTGAATGTATCAGGGGAAGCTACGGCGAAGGCTTTGTGGGACAAGTTGGGACTTGTACCAATCTAAGTC
>APFE031012490.1:274192-372903 GCA_000404065.3 Pinus taeda | reverse complement strand
TAATATTATTATTATTTTATTTTTTTTATATCTATTCATTATATATAAGAGAAAAATCTTCACAACATTTTGTTTTTAATGAATACTAACACAATTACAAATTAAGTAATTCAGGGATATTAATAGGCATTTACAATGAGAATCCCTTCACACACGCCCATGATCCATATCATTTGAGAGCGAAGCCCATGTCTCCCTAGGCATGCATGATCCATGCCAATTGAGAGTGAGAGTACTCGATAAATCAAATATCCATACTATTTGTTATTTGATAATTGGTGTTATAATTTTATAATCATATTAAATATATGTGAAAAGTAAATAGTTTAATAATAAGTATATTAGAAATACAAGAAAATTAATATTAAAAATTCTATTCATTGATATAATTAATACCATGAGAATATGCTAATAATTTTTGTTTCTCATCATAAATTCTAGATTTTTATAAAGGGGGTGTGATTTTTTTGGAAGAAGCTCATATATATTTCATTATCATTACATTATAATTATATATGGTTGCAGTAACAGACCAGAACATATTGAACTTGGGTAGAGAGGTTATTAATGAACTGTCTCAACCACTAGCAACGTACTAAATTCTAATAAGTGTACTAAATTCTAGCAACCACTACTAAATTAACTGTAAATTTAAACAAAATTAATATAATTAATATTAAAAATTATATTAAATGAAGGTGTATAAGAGGTTAGATTTGACCAAAGAATGATGAAGATTAGAAAGGGAGATAAATAATATTATTAAGAACCATCATAGGTTCATTTTAATTTCTCTAAGATTTCTAGAGGAATCAAACATTTTGAGGTACAAACATTTCCTTAAGTTTTGCATCAAAAAAGAGGTTAACATCAGAGATCTAATTGCACCAAAAAGAAGGTCAACATCAAAGATCTAATCCTTCTTGGCACTTTATAGATCCCTAGTTAAGATAGATCTACGCTAATTTAAAAAGAGTATTTTACCATATTGAGTGCACCAAAAAAGAAGTTAACATCAATGATCTAATTCTTCTAGGCACTTTATAGATTTCTAGTTAAGATAAATCTATGCTAATTTAAAAATAGAATATTTTACCATATTTCAATAAAGAGAATACATATCAACATACTCATTACCTATATATCTATTTCTACCTAATTTAAATAACTGAGAAAAGAACCTAAACTATTATACATATTTCATAACTCAAATTTATATCTCCAGCAGATTCCTTCCTACAATATTTACCCTATATCTATTACTACCTAATTTAAATAACTGAGAAGAAAACTAACCTATTATACATATTTCATAATTCAAATTTACATCTCCAACACATTCCTTCTTACCAGATTTAAAGGAAATTGAGGGAAAAACGAAACTACCTAATTCAACGAAAATGGACATAAAAAAGACAAAACATAAATGATTTATTTCAAAGATCTAATCCCTCCACACTTCATAGATCCCTAGTTAACATAGATCTATGCTATAGTTTAAAAAGAGTATTTTACCATATTGATTGCACCAAAAAAAATTAACATCAATAATCTAATCCTTCTTACACTTTATAAATTTCTAATTAAAATAAATCTATGCTAATTTAAAAATAAAATATTTTACCATATTTCAATAAAAAAAACCAAAATATTTATTAGGTATATATCTATAAGTACCTAACCTAACTCAAATTTATATCTCCAACATATTCCTTCCTACCCGATTTAAAGAAAATTGACGGGAAAAAAACGAGACTACCTAATTCCACGAAAAGAGACCTAGGAAAGACAAAACGTACGGGATTCATTTTTATGCGTATACATCGAGCAGAACTTTTGGACAGGAGTCACTGAACAAACCGACATCTGCGTTATTGGGTGCCCCTCAGCCACTGGTCCCAAGAATGTCGACGCAAAAGGTAAGTGCGTACTACGTAGTGAAGTGAGGAATGGTGCGTGGCACAAAACTAGTGAGCCGCCTGCTCTCTGATTCAATTGCTCTGCTTTTCTAGTACGGTAGCACTGGCAATCAGACACTCAACATTAATGCCCTTTAACCTCTGTTTCGTGGAAAAACACAACATTTCTCGAAATTTGCAGCCTTTTCGATGTTTTTGACTGCAATTGAATGTGAAAGGCCAACTTCTCATTCACACTGTAACTTTAAATGTCCAGAGATGACACAAACCCTAAACCACAAAATACCAAGGGGGAAATCTCTTCTCATTCACTCTGTAAGTTTGGCACAAACCCTTAACCCTAAAATATAAAGGGGGAAATCTCTGTTCCTTCAAATATCTCGAGATAAATCGGGGCAGGGTAGGGAAAATTTGGTATCGAGTATCAAAATTTGAATCGAATTAAAATGGTGAAGAGTACCGGCTCGGTAAAATCGGTTCGGGCATGCGGAGCATGCTGGTACACACATTTTTGTGTGCGAAAGGCTGTTGGACAATACAGCTTGCATAGGCTGGAACTTGCCTCTCGCCGGGAATGCATATTTTGTGTGAAACACCGTTTTGTTTTCTCGAAGTTTAAACCTAATATATTTCCTCCAATGTCGGTGATCGAAATTGCTTTTTGTTGATTGATTCAATGAGAGGGAGGCAGGTCCCCAGTACAAACGGCAGCGCACCTGATAATGAAGCCAGATTTGCAGTAATGACAGAGCCATCTATCTTGTCCTGCAATTAAGTCCAGGGCATTCCATCAATTTTTGACCGCTATTTACTGGCCTACACTGCGTGACCATTGGTAACATTAAGTTATTAACTGTCCACTGAACTGTCTTCAATTCGACTATATAATAGTCGCAATCTTGACAGCTTCAACTACTCATTGCTCAAATTCACTTTAAATATTTGCTGCAACAACAGAAAACAGAGTATTATCTGCAACAGCATATACAGCTGAAACACATTTTTTTTAAGGAAGGCTTAAAGCCATTATTGCACTGGTTACAAAATGCATTACCCACTGCAACTTGCGTTGGGTATTGTTGGTAAGCCAAAACATTTCATCTTCACAATGCCATGCAATCAATGAGTTCCTCTAACATGTCATGGCTTTTATAATCGATTTTACTTCACTTACATTCTGCTTGCTTTTTCTCTTTGTTTTTTTTTTCAGGAAATGGAACTTCCCTGGCGCTCTTTTTATCGCCATTGTGAGTTATTTCTAGAGCTCAGTGTTTTAAGCCTATTATAGTCTTAATTTGGGCTGTGAATCGGTTGATCAATCGTTAAACAAGATCTTTTGAGTGAAATCATGATATCAAGTTATGGAATTTAACTGCTCTGTGGTTTTGTTTTTCTTTTAAGATTGTGGTTTTCAACAACGCAGGCCAACATTCTGGAGCATCTACAAGCTAAGATCCACTCAGGAGTACTCCGAACTTCCTTATGTCTGCACTCTGTTCAATTGTGCTTTATGGTTACTCTATGGAACTCCTTTCGTTAAACCCAACAGCATTCTCATCCTCACAATTAATGGGGTTGGCTTTATTCTGGAGCTCTTCTACCTTGCGTGCTACTTGGCATTTGCTTCTAAAAAGAAGAAGGTAATCACTGGACTTCAATCTTCACAGAAAAGCTTCAATCCAAAGTGTGCAGTGTGCAGTTTAGTTTAGCTTTGGTTCCAGTGTGCAAATATGAGAGGGATAAAATAATTTGAGATCTTATGTCCAAATTTTTTTTTACAGATTGTGCTCTTCTGAACTAAATCAATTTTCATGAATTGTAAACTATTTAACTTGAGAGATCAATTTAACTAATGGTATACTAGGAATAAAAAGGAAAATTTAAAACACCAAACCTAAACCTTTATCAAATTATGAGTTGTAAAATATTTAGCTTGAAAGATCAATACAACTAATGGTATGTTAGGAATAAAAAAAAATTAAAACACTAAACCTAAACCTCTACAAATTAAGATCCAGGTTTGTAACATTTTATTTGTACTTACTGACTTTCAAGTTTCACAACTTACCAGAACCACAGAATGCACCTGAGTTTTCTTCAGGGAAATATAAATAAACACACCACAATTACAGAATGCACCTGAGTTTTCTGAATGAGAATATAATGAATCTAAATGATGTTATGGTAATGTTGCTGCAGCTCAAAACAATGCGTGTCACTTTCATAATGACCTTGGCCTTCGTTGGGGTGGTACTAATTACTCTTTTAGTAATACATACGATTGCTTCAAGGCAATTAGTAGCTGGAACTGTCTGCGTGGTACTGTCCATTGCAATGTATGCGTCTCCTCTGTCGATAATTGTAAGTACTAATTTACATTGATCTCTACATTTCATTATAAGTAGAATAGAAGAATTTTTATAAGCTCATAAGTTGTTGCAAGAGGTTACCAGAGAGGTTCAGTAAAGATTAATATTTTTGTTGCTGCAAGAGGTTACCAGAGAGGTTTACAGTAAAAATTAGTATTTTTGTAGTTTAATTAGTAGATGAAATGTCTTTTTTTAGATTGGGTTTTATGAACACCGTCAAGTTGTTTAATCTGCCAAGTTTGTTTAATTTGCGAAATTATCTACTTCAAGTGCCAAATCTTTTTATTTATTAAAAATATACATTTTAAACAATAAGATATTCAAAATTATATCTAGTTAAAAAACCTATTTCATCTTTTTTTAGGAGAAAAAAAAACATAATGTAAAGCATAATGTATTATATTGAGTAAATATAAAATGCAAATGTACATATAGATATATACCAGACATTGTCCATATTCACATCTTCATATGTCTGATGAAGATAAGCAAAAAAACAAAACCTATTTCATCCCTTAATTAAATTGAACTATTTTTCATCTAGTAATTAAATTGAACCACTTCAAAGATGGGATAAATTAAATTGAACCATTTCAAAGATTGGATTTTTATGTGTAAAAATTGATCATCCAGGGACTCGTCGTTCGGACCAAAAGTGTAGAATACATGCCATTTCTCCTGTCCTTGTTTAACCTTCTCAACGCACTTGTATGGGCAGCCTATTCTGTGGTCACAAGGGATATCTTCGTTGCTGTGAGTTCTCTCTGCAACTAAGCAATGTCTATTCATGATCTCTGGCCAGTATTCAAACTGGGTTTGCTTCTAATAATTATGATCTTCTTGCAGATACCCAACGCAATCGGGTGTGTCTGTGGAGTTATTCAGCTCACTGTTTACTGTCTGTATAGAAATTCCAAAGCAACTTCCACTACGAAGATGGAGGACATTCCACAAACAAAACCCAACGAGGCTGTGCATAGTGCAGCCATTCAGAGGGTGCAGGAGGACTCAGTGATTCCTACCAAAGTGTCGAGTCCCAGGTTTTTGTCTCTTCAAAGAGTTTCACCCAGGATTGATCCAACTGCTGAGGACAATGTGTGAGTGTACCCTGATTCTCTGCTAGACACTTTTTCAAGTGGAGCATCATCCAGTCCTTGACAGACAGATGACATTCCCATTTTGAGGATTTTCCATGGCAGATTTGTCAAAGGATTTCTCTACTGTTGATGGTTACTGTAAAACCGGCTATAGTTTAGAAACTATCTCTCTTGATCAGTGGAGCTGAGACAGTCTAGTTTTAGTTGCATATGCATGTTAGTAGGATATATTTGATTCTTGTTCAGTAGGTCGTTAATTAAGATACTATTAGGTGGATTTTCGTGGTAGTTTATTTGAGATTGTTTATATTACTGTAGCATGCACTCAGCTTATTTGAGCATGTGGTGTATAAGTTATACGAGACCAGATTTAGTCCCTTTAATGTTTTTCCAAAGTTTTAGCCTTAAAAGCTTGTGGAAGCTTAAAATTCTATAACTATTATAATCTCCTACTTTGGTTATGGTAGGCTCAATTCTTCTTCATTTTGGTACTCTTTTCAAGGAATCTGGCTAAATATTAAATAAATATTGTTTTAGTATTTTTTTTTAAATGAAATTGTCAATGATTATTACATTATTATGTGATATTTTTTAGTACAAACATTAATTATGATACTCATTAAAACACTTAATGATACATCTCAAATTTATCTAAATTTTAAAAATTATAAAGATTAACTAAATTATAATTTTTTATTATTATTACTATTACTATTATTAATTATAAAAAATAATTAATAAATGAATTTTATATATATATATATATATATATATATATATATATATGATATTAAAAACATGTAACAATTTACTTAATTATGAATATTCATTTTCATTTTGGAAATTCTCTACTTGTAAATAGTTTTTGTTACAATATCATAGCTTATTAATACTACATGCTCAATATGATACTAATTGATATAAATTAAGTAAAAGAGCATAACTACTTGGAAGACCTATTTTGAAATAGACATGCCTATTTGGAAATCAAACACAACAACAAGGACATCAAGTGAGGCCCAATTAAATCCACGGATGCAAGACTTCACGATGTGACTTCTTGGTTGGAATTCATAGCACTCAAGGTAATACATCAAGCTTAATATATGATTCAAATATATAAATGTATCGAGGTTATTTAAGGTCAATTTTTAATTTATAATATGATATATTATGTAAATGATGGTTATTATCACTCGTTGTGCTCCACCTTCTCATTCTATGTTCATTATCTACACATTTGTTTCTTTTGTTATTTTAAAGATTCAATACCTGATAGTGAGAACATATTGGCAAGAGAGACAAGAAAAAAATGTGTTATCTTTCACTAATTTGATCAATGATGTAATTTTTTATTAATATGAAATGCACATTTTAAAGTGTTTAATAGTATTGTGAGTAGATAACTAGGAGCTAGTCCCATTGGAAAAACTTTGGATTTAAATAAAAAAATTATTTGAATTGTTGATACAAAAAAATATTACTCCAAATCATAAATTTAGTGGTTTGTAGTGTAAAGTTGGATAAACTTCAATCCCAATCAAAACTATATGATATCAACTCATGACCAATATCAACTATATGACATCTAGTGAGGCCCAGTTATATCCATAGGCTCAAGACTTCACCATGTGACCTCTTGGTTGGAATTCATAGCACTCAAGCTAATACATCAAGCTTAATATATGATTCAAATATATAAATGTATCAAGGTTATTTAAGGTCAATTTTTAATTTATAATATGATATATTATGTAAATGATCATTATTATCACTCCTTGTTGTGCTCCACCTTCTCATTCTATGTTCATTATGTGCACATTTGTTTCTTGTGGTATTTTAAAGATTTGATCCCGAATAGTGAGAACATATTGGCAAGAGAGACAAGAAAAAATATTTATCTTTCACTAATTTGATCAATGATGTAATTTTTTATTAATATGAAATGCACATTTTAAAGTGTTTAATAGTATTGTGAATAGATAACTAGGAGCTAGCCCCATTGGAAAAACTTTGCATTTAAAAAAATAAAAAATTATTTGAATTGTTGATAAAAAAAAAAAAGTATTACTCCAAATCTTAAATTTAGAGTGGTTTGTAGTGTAAAGTTGGATAAACTTGAATCCCAACCAAAACGATATGATATCAACTAATGACCAATATCACCATTGCATGTTATATTAGAATTGAAACTAATTGCTAAGAGAAAAAACACTCCATACCAATATTGTTCAATAGAAAACTATAAATTAGCTCTTACTCTTATCTTGTCAATTTTGAATTAGTCATGCTTGTTATTATGGCATGTACATCATGATTGTATTATTCCTTAGAGACTTAGCCCATCCCTAGATATGTCCAGTAGTGGTCACATACATTCATTAAATCAAATTAGTATCAATAGTAATGTCCCATTCTGTGCCAATTTCACAATCACTATCATTTCATATTTCATAATACACTATTTTTGACATTATATCCTCCATCTTCTCACTCATCCCATCATCTCCATTCTTGAAATTACTATGATGACTTGATGATTTGTTAATTTCTACGTTTTCAACATTAACAACATTGCATTCCTTTAAGTAGGACCATGTAATAATCATTGCAACAATGGCTATGAGAACAAGCATGACACTTCACCCATTGAATTAATGGCATAGACAATAGTTTGAGCATGTTTCCCTTTGACACAAACTGGACATATCCAAAATCCAAGATGTGAGATTGAGAATAATATCTATCATTTCATTTTATCTACCATGATTGATCAAATGTGGAAACCAAGAAAGGGCCATCATTCATTTCCTCTCAAGTGAGAGGAAGTGGCCCTAGTATTATAGTGGAGTGAGGGCTTTCAAAATTCAAAGTTAGTTGAGTATCAACCCCTCAAACTTCAAAGTTTCCTTGGATGGGATGCTTTCTTAGGGACCATAGATGAAGGACAAATGATGGGGCCAACCCACGTGGTCCCACCGTCTATGTGCTAATGTGTTATGTACCCACAATATATATGAAAATGAATTTGATTTTGGATATAAGTATTGATTGATTTTTAATCTGTGCGATATTTGTTTGGGTTACGGTGCGTGTACCCTAATTGTATGTCTATTGGACAACTGTCCCTCCTCGGGATTTTGCGAAACTTGCCTTGGTTTGGGGTTTTACACTTCCGCGCTCATTTGTTTTTCATTGTTACCTCCGGTCTTTGGCTCTGCGAACTCCTGGCGATTTCCTTGCGACTTCTGTGGTTTTCGTTGTGAGTTTCTGAGTTTTGTCCGCCTGGTCCACTGAGTGATGTGCTCCTGGTTGTGTTCGTGGTCTCGGTCATTCTAGGACTCTGCCTGTATGCTATTGTTCGCTCGGAAAAACCCTGCTAAGGTTTGCGTTATGGAATTTGTATGCATATATGTTCTCTGTCACTGTGGGTATGTGTTCTGCCCTAGTGGGTCTCTGCCTCTGTGCGTTTTTATCAATTTATGCTTGTGATTCACAAGGGTTTACAGTTAGTCGAGAGCTGCATGTTTCATGGTGACATTCGCTTCGGCTCTGGTTCGTTGGCTCCCAAATTCGACAAGGTTATGGTGGCGTCCTCTGTTAGTTCCTCCATCAACTTCGCCTGGTAAGTTCCTGTTTCATGCTAGACATTCCCTTCGCTATTTTTACTGAGTCTAATGGCCTGGCTCCTTTGTGAGCAGGAGGTTCGTCCGAGGTGAGAAATGCAGCTATGGCTTGCCTGTCAGGTAACGACACACTCTCCCTTTGTTCAATCTTTTCGTTTCCAGTTCTCTGGTTTTTGTTGGTGGAACCTAATCCTCGTTCTATTCATCTTTGTGCAGGTGGAGCCGCTCGTTGGTCTTGATGCCTGGATTTCGGCTACCCCGAACCATATACGGGTAGAATCGTTCTGTTGTTGTAGTTTGCTTGTCTGGGTTTTCCGACTTGTAGGGTCTATTTGTTCTTCGTTAGCCTTGTGCCGCTGTCTGTTCCCGGTTCTTTGGTTATTAGGCTTGGTGGTTGACTTAGGAAACGAGTTAGGACTCTATGTGGTTGGCTTCTGTTTGTAGTTGGGTCAATTCCCACGTCTACGAACTGGGTTCGGTCTTGTAATTTTTGAGCAAATAATGTGACTATATATATATAGACTTTGGATGACTGTATTTGTAACCTTGTGAATTTGTGCTGAAATAAAATTTGAATCGCTCTCGTAGTTTTACATACCTGTTATGATTATATATGCCTGAACGTTTTGGTTGTGCGACTTGTAATGGACGTTGTTATTCTTCGTCCAATTTGGATATCGTTTCGTTCTAGTTCAGAACCTATAGTGGTATATTAACAATGTTCACATCATAAAATAAAAATAAAAATTACACAGTATTGAGGACGCTATAGGATTATACGTGCACTGAACAATGATTGTATTATTTTTCTGTTAATTTCTTTTTTTTACATAGTCGAACCCGTATTGGGCTTGTTTTCCTCCTTTTGTAGCACTGTTCTCAAACAGTTTGATAACTGTTTTTAGTTTGTGTTGTTGGTTATATCAGTTATTTCATATATGGAACTTCTTCATAACTAGCTAGCACATTTTTCTTTACATGCATTTACAACAGTATTATAATTGTTTGGAAACAAACGATTCTAACTAATTACTACTGTTCCTAATTAAAAGTCATTACATTATTCTTAGGCATTTTAAAAAGAAAAGTAAAATAAAACAAAGACAGATATACTATCTATCCAGCGAGCTGTGTTCTCTGTTCTTTTCAGAAACCATGTCAACCTTGCTTCTGTCTTTGCCCTGTTAGCCAGATGCTCCTGCACCAGGCTCCCGGGGTAAAAGAAATTCATGGCTCCGTTCCATGAGTTCCTCCACCGAATAGCCAGCCTTCTGTATCTGCGTCGCATCGAGCCATGAGCTGTCCTCTATTGGACGGTTTCTCCACTTGACGAGGTAACGTAGATATCATTTCCTATGTGTCTTCTTGGCTACCTGGGTTCTGAGGATCCCTTCAATCTCATGGGACTGGGCCAAAGGCAATTGTTTCTTCCAAGAACTGTCTCCAAGTTGGATGTCTCGTTCTGGCTGTACCACACTATCATCCTCTGCTTGGGCATTATATGGGAACAGATCCGCCACATTGAAAATATGTGATATGCCTATGTCAGGTGGTAGCTGAATCTCGTAAGCGTTGGCTGAAAATTTACGTAAGATTTTGCATGGACCAATTTTCTTATATTTTAATTTATTATACGTGCCCTTAGGGAACCATTCCTTGCACAGGTGCGCAAGAACCTCATCCCCAACATTAAATTGTACTTCTCTTCGCTTTGAATCTGCTTGCTGCTTATATTTCTATACGTTGTCCTACAATCTTAATTTTACCTTTTCATGAAGTTTTCTCATTGCTTTGGCAAAGTCTTCCCCATCCGCGCTTCTCCGTTCCAACTTTCCCAAATCTCGCAGTTCATGTATTCCCCGAGGATGCATGCCATACAAGATCTGAAATGCGCTGTGTCCGGTGCTACGATTGGGCGAATCGTTATAAGCGAATTCTGCCTGAGCGAGAGCTCGATCCCATAACTGTAAATTTTCTCCAGTTAAACTCCGTAACAAATTCCCCAAGCTCTTGTTCACCACTTCCGTTTGTCCATCAGTTTGCAGATGATACGCAGAGCTGAAATTCAATTGCATGCCCAACTTTTTCCACAGGGTGCGCCAAAAGTGTCCTGTGAATTTTACATCCTTGTCTGAAATGATAGATCTGGGTAGGCCATGTAATCTAACAACCTCCATGAAAAACATGTGTGCCAGATACGTGGCGTCACTAGTTTTCTGGCAAGGAATAAAATGAGCCATTTTCGAAAATCTATCTACCACCACCATTACTGAATCATACCCCCGCTGTGTTCTAGGCAATCCGAGGACAAAGTCAATGCTGACCGAGTCCCATGGCCTGCTTGGAACAGGTAGTGGTGTGTAAAGTCCAGTATTTTGACTGTGTCCTTTCGCAAGTTGGCAAACTTTACACCTGTTCACATATCTTTGTACATCCCTGCTCATTTTAGGCCAATAATAAAAATGTCCGAGTTGCTCCAAAGTTTTGTTGATGCCAAAATGTCTCGCTAATCCACCACTATGCTTCTCCCGTACAATATTCTCCCTCATAGAACAGTCTGGGATACATAACTGCCCACCTCTGAACAGTAATCCTTCCTATAAATTATAGTCTAACCATGGGCTTGCATTCCTCATTATGGGATTTTGGCAGGCTTCAAAAGCTTCCTTGAAATCTTTGTCAGTTTGGTACAAATCCTTCAGATGTTTGAACCCCATCACCTGCATGCTACTCTCCTGTAAAAGCAAAGCTCTTCTGCTCAAGGCATCCGCCACTTTGTTGGCATGCCCACTTATGTGTTTTAACACGAAAGTGAAACTCTGCAAGTATTCTACCCATTTGGCATGCTTATGATTTAACTTGTGCTGCTGCATTACGTATTGTAATGCCGAATTATCAGAAAATAATACGAACTCATTGCCCAGCAGGTAGTGCCTCCAATGTTTTAAAGCTTGGACCATGACATAAAATTCCTTATCATACGAGGAGTATTTCTGCCGGCTCTCATTTAGTTTTTCACTAAAGAATGCCACTAGTCTCTCTTCCTGACTAAGCACAGCGCCAATAGCTGTTCCACTTGCGTCACACTGAACCTAAAAGAGTTTATTAAAATCGGGCAGCCTCAAGATTGGCCTCTCCGTGATCTTCCGCTTCAAAAGCTGAAAATTGTCTTCTGCCGCCTTAGTCCAATAAAAAGGCTAACTAGCCTTTTTGATGGTCTCTAACATTGGTGTGCAAATTTCACTGAAATTTCTAATAAATTTTCGATAAAAACTTGCCAATTCGTGAAAACTACGTACCTCAAATAAGCTCTTTGGTGACGGCCAATTTATAATTGCTGCAATCTTTTCGAGGTCCATCTTCAGTTCATTTTTCTGCAACTACAAACCCCAGATAGACCAGCTCCTTTTGTAGGAAAGTGCATTTCTTTAAGTTTATCAGCAGTTTGTTCTGTTGTAACTTCTCTAACACCCTTCGAACATGTTGAAGATGTTCTCCTTTCGTTCTGCTGAAAATCAAAATATCATCAAGGTAAACTATCACGAACTTGCCAATAAATTCCTTTAACATCTCATTCATCAATCTCATAAAAGTACTGGGAGCATTGCTTAATCCAAATGGCATGACCAGCCATTCGTACAACCCTTCATTGGTCTTGAACGGTGTCTTCCACTCATCTCCTTCCCTAATCCTGATCTGATGATAACCACTCTTCAGATCAATCTTCGTAAAATAAGCTGCTCTGCTAAGACAATCCATCATGTCATCCATTCTGGGTAAGGGGAATCTATATTGAATAGTAATTTTATTAATAGCCCGCGAATCTATACATATTCGCCATTCGCCACCCTTCTTAGGTGCGAGTACTGTTGGTACTGCACAAGGGCTCAAACTTTCTCTTATCAGTCCCTTATCCAGCAACTCCTGCACTTGTTTACGAATTTCTTCATTGTCTTTTAGACTCATCCTATACGTTGCCTTGTTCAGTAGGCTTGCTCCAGGTATAAAATCTATATGATGGCTAATACTCCTCTTGGGAGGCAACATATTTGGTAGATCATCAACCACAATGTCTTTAAATTCTTTTAACAGCTCCTGAATCTCTGCAGGCAATTCTGACTTTTCTGTGTTCAGCGACATCGGTTTTGTCCTCCTTACAATCGCATAATTGACCTCATTTTCCTCAATCTGCTTCACAAACTGTTTTCCTCCTATTAACAATGCTTTTGTTCCACTCGGTTCTACTGCATCCTCCTCTTTGATGGGTACAAGCATATGTTTGATCCCATCTTTCACAAATTTATAACAATTCATCTTCCCATCATGCGTCACCTTCCGATCATACTACCACGGTCTCCCTAACAGTATATGGCACACGTCCATTGGCATAATATCGCAGACCACCGTGTCTTGGTATTTGCCAATGTGGAATTCAACCTCGCACTGTTCATCAACTAATAGCTGGTGGCCTTTCTGTAGCCACGACACCTTGTAAGGTGTGGGATGCTTGAGCCGCTTCAATCCCAACTTTTCCACCATTTTGGTGGCAACTAAATTCTCTGTACTTCCGCTGTCTATAATCAATTTACAACACTTTCCATGTGATTTGCAAACTGTTCAAAACAACGCCTTTCGCTGGGTCTGTTCAGCCATCTCCTTGGCTGGCTTCAACAGCGCTTTGTTCAAAATTAGAGCCTCTCCCGTTTCTGCCACGTTTTCTATCTCCTGAGGTTGTGCTTCAGCTTCCTCAGGTTGTGCAACAAATGCTCTCCTCTGGCCAACATGCTCAGCTTCCTGGCATTTGAAGGATCTGTGCCCCACTTATGGCACCTGTAACACTGGACATTAGTCCCTCGTCCATGACCATTTCCTCTTCCCTGCTGATATGGCCGACCTCCTCTAGTGCTATCTCCCTTCTCTGCTGTCCCTGAAGCTCTGGAACTGCTTCCTTCTTCGCTGTTAGTGGCAGTTCTCCCTCTGTCGTAGGACTGTCCTCGTCCTCTGCCATTTCCTCTCCCTCTCCTGTTATTCTGTTTCCTGTTAATTTTCTCTTCAGCCTTTACAGCACTCTGAAAGGCCTCTTCTATATTTCGGGGAGAGAGAATACTGATCTCGTCCAATATTTCCAACCTCAAGCCATTCACGTACCTCGTTGTTTTTTCTGGAGTATCATCCATATAACCAGCACATAAATTTACACGGTAAAACTCCTCTGTGTACTCCTTTACAGTCATACCTTTCTGCCTTAAATTTTGCACTCGTCAATAAAGCTCAACCTGGTAGTCTTTAGGCAAAAATCTGCCCTTCAGTTTTGCCACCATCCTTGGCCACTTTCTTATTGGCAACTTGTTCATTCGTCTCCTGTCCACTTGGACACTATCCCACCATAAGGCGGCGTGTCCTTTTAATTTGGTCACAGCAAATCTAACTCTTTTATCCTCACTGATTTCCTCATTTTCAAAATACTTGTCTAATTCACTTACCCAATCCAGCAAAATATCTGCGGACACACTGCCATCATAGTTAGGGATCTCAGGTTTGGGTTTGCTGCTGGCTAACAGTACCGATCTCAACAGTCTTAACTCTGGGGCTTCTTCCTCTGATCCGTCTGTAGCAGTTGCTGCCTCATCTTCACTATCATCCCCAAGTTCCGGGTCTCTTCGCCTACCTGCCTCCACTGCCTCCAAGCGAGCAGTAAGGATTCTCAACTGTTCTCTCAAGCCCTCGTCTGCTACTCTGCATGAACCTCTCCCACGTCCTCGTCTTTGTACTTCCATCTTCCTCTACTTCCTCAAGATGCTGCTCTGATACCACTTTATGGGGCCAGCCCACGTGGTCCCGCCGTCTATGTGCTGATGTGTTATGTACCCACAATATATATGAAAATGAATTTGATTTTGGATATAAGTATTGATTGACTTTTAATCTGCGCGATATTTATTTGGGTTACGGTGCGTGTACCCTGATTGTTTGTCTATTGGACAACTGTCCCTCCTCGAGATTTTGCGAAACCCACCTTGGTTTGGGGTTTTACACCTTCATGTTCATTTGTTTTTCATTGTTACCTCCGGTCTTTGGCTCTGCGAACTCCTAGTGATTTCCTTGCGACTTTTGTGGTTTTCCTTGTGCGTTTCTGAGTTTTGTCCACCTGGTCGACTGAGTGATGTGCTCCTGGTTGTGTTCGTGGTCTCGGTCGTTCTAGGACTCGGCCTGTATGCTATTGTTCACTCGGCGAAACCCTGGTAAGGTTTGCGTTATGGAATTTGTATGCATATATGTTCTCTGCCACTGTGGGTATGTGTTCTGCCTTAGTGGGTCTATGCCTCTGTGCGTTTTTATCAATTTATGCCTGTGATTCACAAGGGTTTACAGTTAGTCGAGAGTTGTATGTTTCATGGTGACATTCGCTTCGGCTCTGATTCGTTGGCTCCCAAATTCGACAATGTTATGGTGGCGTCCTCTGTTAGTTCCTCCATAAACTTCACCTGGTAAGTTCCTGTTTCATGCTAGACTTTCCCTTCGTTGTTTTTCCTGAGTCTAATGGTCTGGCTCCTTTGTGAGCAAGAGGTTCGTCCGAGGTGAGAAATGCAGCTATGGCTTGCCTGTCAGGTAACGACACACTCTCCCTTTGTTCAATCTTTTCGTTTCCAGTTCTCTGGTTTTTGTTGGTGGAACCTAATCCTCGTTCTATTCGTCTTTGTGCAGGTGGAGCTGCTCGTTGGTCTTGATGCCTGGATTTCGGCTGCCCCAAACCATATACGGGTAGAATCGTTCTGTTGTTGTAGTTTGCTTGTCTGGGTTTTCCGACTTCTAGGGTCTGTTTGTTCTTCGTTAGCCTTGTGCCACTGTCTGTTCCCAGTTCTTTGGTTATTAGGCTTGGTGGTTGACTTAGGAAACGAGTTAGGACTCTATGTGGTTGGCTTCTGTTTGTAGTTGGGTTAGTTCCCACGTCTACAAACTGGGTTCGGTCTTGTAATTTTTGAGCAAAGAATGTGACTATATATATATAGACTTTGGATGACTGTATTTGTAACCCTATGAATTTGTGCTGAAATAAAATTTGAATCGCTCTCGTAGTTTTACATACTTGTTATGATTATATATGCCTGAACGTTTTGGTTGTGCGGCTTGTAATGGACGTTGTTATTCTTCGTCCGATTTGGATATCTTTTTGTTCTGGTTCAGAACTTGTAGTGGTATATTAATAATGTTCACATCATAAAATAAAAATAAAAATTACACAGTATTGAGGACACTGTAGGATTATACGTGCACTAAACAATGATTGTATTCTTTTTCTATTAATTTCTTTTTCTACATAGTCAAACCCGTATTGGGATTGTTTTCCTCCTTTTGTAGCACTGTTCTCAAACAATTTGATAACTGCTGTTAGTTTGTGTTGTTGGTTATATCTGTTATTTCATATATGGAACTTCTTCATAACTAACTAGCAAATTTTTCTTTACATGCATTTACAACAGGATTATAACTGTTTGGAAACAAACGATTCTAACTAATTACTACTGTTCCTAATTAAAAGTCATTACATTATTCTTAGGCATTTTAAAAAGAAAAGTAAAATAAAACAAAGACAGATATACTATCTATCCAGCGAGCTGTGTTCTCTTTCCTTTTCAGAAACCATGTCAACCTTGCTTCCGTCTTTGCCTTGTTAGCCGAATGCTCCTGCATCAACAAATAACTTGTGATGTTAAATGAACAAGAAAGTTTCCAAAAAAGGAAGGATAGAGACACAAGTGATTGAGCAAGGACCCACATTGATTATAGAATGATTCAATCTCTCAACAAGGAAACATCATGGATATCAATTATGATATTAGATGTTTTAAAATACCATAAACTATCCAAAACAAATTTTATAAATTCCCATAAATTGATTGGGCCAGCAACAATATAGAAACGATATTTACAACACCCAAGTACTTAGCTTATAGGTCCTTGATTCAGAAGATCATGTCTAAGCCTCATCCTCTATTATTTTACTGCAAAGATAATAATTCCTTAATCATCTAGAACTATCCTATCAAGAAAAACAATTGATATATGGAGAATGTTTACAACAAATAACATTTCATTCTACCTAGCAACAAGGTAAAATATATTCCATTATAAATTTCCATCAACATTAAACAAATTGAACATTTATTATCAACCTCACCTATCAATGTGGCCACCAACCCATTGTTAATAGTGCATTCTATAATGTAATGAATGAAAGAAACTCATTGACTTCATCAAATCAATCCCCCAAGACTAATAAACACTTTTGAAGCATAAGGATTGGCCAAGGGAGTTTCCCATCCATTGTATCATAATAAATAAATAAAATTTCAAATATGTAATCAATGCCAATGACCACCAATCAATCACAACTTATAGTGGAGTACTATAAATCAACATCTATCATGGACACTACTCAATAGATTATTTTCATCACTCCCACACAAATTATCTTTAGTTCAGGTATTGGCATTTTGTTACAAATTCATGTTTTTTTATTATTGTCATATATGTTTCGATTGTCCTTTTACAATGTATCTCTTTTTGTGTATGTTTCTATTATGTTTATGTTTACAAGGTTTTGTAGCTAGGGCATGATAGAATCTTGTTTCTTATATAAAGAGGGAAATAAGGCTAGTGACCAAGGGTGCCAAACTACAACACTCTACCTCAAATGATGAGATAAACTAGTTTACTACCAAAGATAATTTAAATACAAAGTTGAAGAGACAATAAGGTAGACATAAAAGATGCTACCGCACCATCAACTACAATGCAAGGTGCAAGTTCAACCAAGAAGATCAATACTATCAAAGGTTGGACAATAAAGGATATGATGAAGGGCATGGGTGATGTTGAACTCAATAAATATTTCATTAGTATCACTATGAAAAATTTGGAAGTGGGCCAACATCATTACATTATTAGCTAAATGGTCTCACACATTTTTTTCTTCAAAAATATATATATTTATTTTCCAACGGAGGAATATACAAGTTTAAGTCCTTGAGGGGCTCTCAAGCAAGTCTCTAAGCAATTATAAGGATATATTCATTATCAACTCAACATGCCACATACGATGATTGAACCTGGGTGGGGAGGATAACAACATTTCTCTCAAACACCCAAGCTATATCCAATTGACTTAAATGGTCTCACACTGACAAAGAAGAAACGAGCCTCTTAACCCTTACTTCATTATATTTGGACCAATTTTAGTCTAAGCCACTTCAAAAATGGGCTAGAAACAACCTTTCTAAAGTTGAAAATTAGTGTTTCTAAATGTGTAAAATCTAATATCAAATGTGTCAATGTCGAGTTCCAAAAAGTATACCTTTCAATTTGTTATCAACACTTTTTGGAACTAGATTTTGCATTTTTTTAATCCAATATTAGCACTTTTAGAGACAAAATTTTCAGTTTTGAAAGTTGATATAGTCCTTTAAAAATCCAATTTTACACTTTTGAAAACCAATATTGTCACTTTTAAAGTAATTTCGTATCTTTGGAATCTAATATTAACTTATTTAGAATTTGGTTTCATACTTTACAAACTTCAAATTTACACTTAATTTTCAATCACATTTAATCTATATCATGAATAGATTTTTAAATTAGTTATACATCATTTACAAATATTATTAAACTAGTCTCTTATTACCATAAAAACATTGTCACATATTGAAACTATTAAGAAAAAAAGAAAAATAATTGATTATATTATTCAATAAATAGTTTCACTTTTTTATATAGATCTCACGTCACTAACACAATTTATTTATAGAAAAAAAGGCCACAATTTATCTAATAAATATATATGATTCACCTCATAGAAATTATAACCTTTTGTATCACTTAGTTCCCTTCATCATAACTAACAATTTTTACAAATTTTTTATTTTGAATTGTTGATAATTACTGTGTTTCTAACAACATACCAATCCTTAAAGATCTCCCAAACCTTATTTAAAGGTTTCATTTATACATATAGATTCCCAACAACAATATAATCCTTTCTCACACATAATCATCTTGTGTTAGTATCACTGTAAATTACTTAATTTTCAATCTAATTTTATTAAATTAAAATGTTAAAAACTCATAATCCAACCTCAAAAATACTAACACACTATTCAAAGAATCTAAACTTTAGGTATATACAATATTTTTTAAAAACAATATACAATATACTTTTATGAATTACATGTAATAAAACTAGATTGGTGTTAAATATAATTAATTATTTATTTAACAACCTAGTAAATACAAGTAAAGAAATACAACATAATCTCATTAATATTGTTATTTGTACTTTGAAAATTATTAAGTATAGTTGTTATAAATATGATGTGCAAATTTTTAAAAACATTATCACTTATATCATTCCATTCATTATCTTTGGTCCATAACCCACTATTAATACAATCATCATCAAAATTACAAATTTGTTTTACTAAATACCCAATTTAATCTCAATATAAAACAATTCCCATTATTATTGTTTCATCCTAAATTTGAATGGTTATAATCAAAGATTCATATTTAGACAAGTCCCCAAAGTAATTCAACAATGAACACAACATTATTTTGTATTTTTATGCCCTACACGTCAACCATTAAATCCTAGCTTAATAACTATTAACTTATCAATGATGTTAATGTTCAACTATAAACAATATGTTTCATCTTTCATATTTATCTCTATATTTATTTTTTAATAGTACTTTGTAAATATGTACACTTATCATTTTTAGCATTTGGATGGGCACAAGGGACCAAGAAGAGCATGACCAACATTACTTCTCATGTGCTATCGAGTGGGGATGGAGAGAAGATGAAAATCGATCACCCTACAAATGACCCAAGGCCATCTTTCAGGCAGACCCGAATAAACATTTCAACTACCAACCCACTTTTCATATGGAAAACAAACCTCACCAGACCCACCCGAAGTAGTTTACATGAGCGCCCTCACACAACCTGACCTGACCTGACTGAACGAGTTTTCATGGGCACCCTCACACGTCCCGACTTGACCCACCTAAACAAATTTACATGGGCGCCCACACACAACCGAAAAGAAGGCACAAGGGAGAGAAGGGCAAATGGGCCACACAAATGAGCACAAGACCCACCCCCGGTCACAAATAAGCATTTTTTATACAGGCACGTGTGCCTCAATGCACTCTCACACAGAATAACCCGACTGAATGAGTTTACTTCGACGCCCTCAAATGACCCAACTGAATGAGTGTACTTGGACACTCTCAAACGACCCCACCAAACAAGTTTACATGGTCTCCCTCAAACAACCCGACCAAACGAGTTTACATGGGTGCCCTCACACAACACGACCCTACAAAACGAGTTTACATGACCGCCCTCACACGACCCAACCCGACCGGACTAAACGAGTTTACATGGGCACTCCCCAACACGACCCAATGTATGCATACGTTGGTGAATGACCAAGGAAAATTTTAAGGATGGATATTTATCTTAAAATTTAGAAACCTTGGCGAATCCCACTAGTCCATAATATGCAATCTGTAAAATGTTTTGAGATATTTTTGTAAAAATATTCAAATTTCTAATAATTTTATATAGTCTTTATATAATTTTTTGCTGATTTTTAGCGTAAAATAATTTCATACTATAAAATTTGGGCCAATCATTATTAGAAAAAAATTGAAATTAACGAATCATTTTTTAGAAAAAGTATAGAAAATTAGCCCACCTGCAAATATTAGCTCTTAAAATTTTCACTGAACCCCAAATAAATAAAAAATTGCACCATTTAACCATTCAAATTAACTCGAATCTTTTTATTTTAATGCCATTTAAATAAACACACTACCTATCTATGTCAAAATAGATACTGTGCAACATCGATAATGCCATGACAATGTGAATATTCATTCATAATAATGGTACCGGTCATAGAAAAATTAAGTTGTATGTCTTTTTAATAAACACTGAAAAACTTCAAAAGGTGATCCCTCTACTCCCAATACGAACAATGTTTTCGAATTGATATTCGAACTCTACATAAAAGTCATAACTCAACAAATAATATATAAATTATTATACTAAAGAAGTTGTTCATCATGAATATGTAATTAAAAGGAAATGTTACTCGAAATAATCAAATACATAACAAAATTAAAAATAAACCAATAACATTTATAACTTATTAAACTAAAAATAATTATTAATGACAATGAAATATTTTCTTTCATAATTATAATATAATGATGAGTAAAATATATTACATAAGTAGTTCAATCCTAAAAATGATATAAAGGTTTTGGCACCATATATTAGATCGACATGCTACTAAGTATCAGATTACTATCATTATCGTCTTTAAAGAATTTATTGTGAAGATTTTTTTATTTTGTATGATGCAATTTTTAGATGCCTTCCTGGTACTTTATTAGCCTCCAAAGAAACATTATTGTGTTTTTATTATAAAATTAAGTTCACATTGATTTTGATGTATTTACTTCCATTATTTTTAATATATATTAATTATATATATATATATATATATATATATATATATTATATATATATATATATATACATTATCATGCTAATAGCTTTTTAAATAGAAATTTTTCTGTTGGATTAGATTTTAATTTGAAATTTGCTAACATTTAATTTTAAGAAATTTAATTAATGTGGTTATTGTGTTGAGAGACGCTTTACAATTTAGTATAAGATATATGTGTATATTAAGAGTAATGCAAGAAAAAAAGTATGTCAACATTTTTTAAATATCGACTCAATATGTTGAATTTATATTTATTTACATGTTATTTCTATCCATATTTTATGTTAATCCTTATTTAAATTATGGTGGGAAGTAAACAATGATAAATATGGTATTTATGTGAATATGATCTATTCTCAAAGATTTATTTTTTGGATTAAAAAATAATTACATGAATATTGAAACCATGTCAAAAAATTATGACATAAAATATGTGATGCAATTCTTCACAATGGCATTATATTATGCAAAGATTACAATAAGACCTTCAATTTATGGTTCAATCAAGTGTTTGAATATAGTATTTTTAATAATATTGAAAAATGAATATTTATTTTTCAAAGTTAAACATTATGAGTTGCATTGATCAATGCTAAACTAATAATGATCATTGGACAAATTGATTTCTAGAATCCTGCCTTGGCAGGGACTAATAATGATTTTGTAACCATATTTAAAGTTAATTAATAAACACATAAAAACTTAATACTTACAATATAACAATATCTTTAAACACAGATATTCACCCCGACTTTACTATGGATATTATTAACTTGTAAATAGGATTTGTTACAATGTCATGGGCCAATACTATGACTTATCAATACCACATGCCCAAAAATCATAACTCATTTCACATTCAAAATATTTTTTAAATATTTATTTTATTTTTAATTAAATCTAAAAGAATAAAAGGTTATACTTTTGAGATATATCTAAACCCTCAATCCTCACTACTATTACAAATATTTTGTGGATATTCCATCGATATTAGATCAAGGTTTTAATAAAATGAAAAATGAGAGTACTTTTATATATAGACATGCGAAATTTATATAATACCAGTCTAGATCCATCTTAACTCTAGATCTAACAAGCACTTAGATGGATCAAATATCTTTTCACTCCAAAATAAGTTCACACCTCAAGAGATTTGATCCTTCTCAGTACTTGGTAGATCCGAAGTTAAGATGGATCTAGGTTGGTGACTACTGCAATTTAAACTTCCATATAAAATCATTGTATTGGTCAACACTCTCATATACCTTTTTCCCATTTTGGGAAGCTTTTTGACAAAATAAAAATTCTTCTAATTCTTAAGACTTCTGTGATCCATAACATTATTTAGAGAATCTTCAGCGAAATCACATCAATAATCATTTGTCGACGCGTTTCGAACCAACCAGTGTGGTTCTATTATCAATAATATTTTATTATGTGAATATGCAAAAAGAAAGGGCGTGTATCGTATATTACATAATAAATTTGCTAAATATTTCGAAGCAACACTGACAAAGAATTACTATGTTTCTTACCTATCAATAATTTGTTAAAGGTGGATTGACAATAAGCTATGGTAGATAGAGTGGGTCCTACTTTGACTTCTATGTTTGATTAGACTATTTCTTTTTTTACATGTTCTAGCATGGAACTATTATTTCATTGTTTTATTTAGATCAATTTTAAAGTCTTCTTACTTGGATTGTCATGTCCTACAAAAAATATAAAGGTATGCATTTCCGATTTATAATCATTAAAAAATATTACAATCTTAAATCTTCAAAGAATGTTGATACAAACATATAAGAATACATTTCCCCCCTTCACTACTCTTAACTTGATCATTTGAATTCGAATTGTACTTCATATCATAACCTCCAATACCTTTATCATCTAGATCAAATTTTCCATTTGCATTGGAAATTTTTGGAAGTCATTGTCTTCACAAGGGAAATTTTGGGGTGATCCAATGGTAATAAATTATAATTGAGCCAATGGTAATAATCACAGTCAAAATCAAAAGAACAATCAAGTGCTAATAAATAACTAGTATTAGAAAATAATCATAGTTGGGCATCTGCATAGTCAACCAAGATTTTTGGTAAATTGAATCGACTATATGTGATATGTGTAAGAAATTATTAGGAATATTGAGATTCTTTGGATCTTGTCCAATAGGACTCAACCATATATAACTAATTCATGAATTACAAATTAGGGTTTTATATGCCTATAAATAGAGCATGAGGTAAGGTTAATGGGATGTAGTGAAAAATTCATGAATGGTAAAGATCAGGTGATGTACGAGTGCATTGGCCTTAGGTGTCTACCAAGGTTGAAATTCAGTATAATCTAGCTAAATATTCAATCAAGAATATAAGGGCAATGAGGTTGAGAGGTTGGCTGGTATTCTCGATTAAGGGTTTCCAAGGTAAAATATCTATTTACTATGCAAATTTTTATGTGTGTGCCATGTTTATTTTCTTTTCTTAGTAGATTCTTGATATATTTATGTTAATTGACACTTTCAGATGAGTTCATATGTTTGGTCAATATTTGTAAGTGGGCAAAAGAGACAAACAATTAGACTTGGTTATCCAACTCTCTTCCTCTTCTTCCTTATATATTTTGTTTACTTCTCCACACTATAATAGTGCATAGTTGTATAAAATGATTTCTAGAAATTTTCTATTCTTCAGCCATATTTTTATCTCAAACATTCTAAGAAGTATGGAATTCATTATCCCAAGCTTTGAAATATTCGCAAATACAATATATTGTAGTTATTTTATCTTTGACCCTCTTACAATATTGCACTAAAGTTTCTATATGAGAATTATGATCAATTAGTGTACTCAACTGAATAGATCCTATCTTGTGGATTTTGTTGCATAGGTAAAAAAACATCCTTTGTTAATCTAGGCTATGGGATAAGGAATAGATAATGGTTAGTTGCAAGAAAAAAATAAGAGTATTGTTGTAGCAAAAAAACAAAGTATGGATACCATTCAAACAAAAAATGGAGGGAAATAACAATACCAATATATTAGTCCAATGGAAATGCATGAACATGAATAACAATACCTAGGAGTAAAATAGTTGCAGGTAAATTATCTCTAACACCATCCTTGAGATGGGTACTTTCACTTCTTGAAAGCCCTCTTGAACAATGGTGAATAAGTATTGGTTCTTTGAGGAAAGAGATCAAACACACATGAGGGTGATGATTATTTGAGATGGGAGAGAAAGATATATGATCTTCATTATCATTCCTATAGTGTAACCTTCTAACTTTATTTGCTTCAAATGTTTCTCGATAGCTTTCATTGATAGAGAATTTAAGTATGGGGAATTACGCAGTGCATTATATTAGATATCATTTTTGGGATTAAACTCCATGAAGAATTAGTTTCCATATGAAATCTCTTCATTCAAAATGGAGATCCTAATGCTTGAAAGGGACTTTGGGAGGAAAATATACTCTTCATAATTGGGATGGGAGCTTGAATTTTTCCTATACATCAACCTCAAGCTACTTGAGATAGACCTCCATACTTATCTTTTCCAAAGTCACACACATGCATGTTAGCATAAATGTGCAACTTTCAACAAGAGCCACACAAGTCATGTTAGCGTTAAGGAAGGAAGGCCATATAAGTGCATGAATATTCAGTTTATAATGATAAATTTTGATGTTTTTTTGAGGTGACATAAAGTAGTAATGAGGTATTCTTATTATTTGGATTATTTCCAGTTGATGATGTCTTTAGACAATCACCTATATGACTGTTGTGAGAGAAATAAAGGTGATAATAGTTTCCCTGTAACAAACCCAACCCATTCTTTTTGGTCGAAGGAATGGGATATAAAAAAAAATTCTTTCCTCTTCCTAGTGCAACTATCATAGTTTTGACGCTTTTTTCCACCATTGGAATCAATACTAGTGGTTTCCCAGAGTCACCAGGTAACCCCCAGCTAAGCCCATATGCACTTAGCTTGTTAAGCACTATGTGGGATAATTTTCCTTTGTGACTAGTTTAGCACCATTGGTATTGTTCTTCATGAAATGACCAAATTTTGAGGCTAATCCCTAAACCTCCCATCCTCTTCATACTTATTTACGCCCATAATATGCTTGTAAGCAAAGTGACCGAGGGTTAGTGCTTATCCTGTAGCCTTCTATCCCGGTGCAATAAACTTGTGCCCCATATGCACCCACCAAGGTTATACCTTTGGTTCAATGTGTCTTGTGGGGATTTCCAGTCCTCACCTTCATTGGTTGCATCCCTGCCATATGGTTGCTCGTCAATCCTTCGTGTCCTGGTGCCTCATCTTCCAACGCATTCCTTAGCTAATTCATGAATTACAGATCAGGGTTTTCTATGCCTATAAATAGAGCATGAGGTAAGGTTAATGGGATGTAGTGAAAAATTCATGAATGGTAAAGATCGGGTGATGTACGAGTGCATTGGCCTTAGGTGTCTACCAAGGATGAAATTCAGTATAATCTAGCTAAATATTCAATCAAGAATATAAGAGCAATGAAGCTGAGAGGTTGGCTGGTATTCTCGATTAAGGGTTTCCAAGGTAAAATATCTATTTACTAGGCAAATTTTTATGTGTGTGCCATGTCTATTTTCTTTTCTTAATAGATTCTTGATATATTTATGTTAATTGACACTTTCAGATGAGTTCATATGTTTGGTCAATATTTGTAAGTGGGCAAAAGAGTCAAACAATTAGACTTGGTTATCCAACTCCCTTCCTCTTCTTCCTTATATATTTTGTTTACTTCTCCACACATATAATAATGCATAGTTGTACAAAATGATTTCTAGAAATTTTCTATACTTCAACCATATTTTTATTTCAGACATTCTAAGAAGTATGGAATTCATTATCCCAAGCTTCGAAATACTCACAAATACAATATCTTGTAGTTATTTTATCTTTGACCCTCTTACAATATTGCACTAAAGTTTCTATATGAGAATTATGATCAATTAGTGTACTCAACTGAATAGATCCTATGTTGTGGATTTTGTTGAATAGGTAAACAAAATATCCTTTGTTAATCTAGGCTATGGGATACGGAATAGATAATAGTTAGTGCAAGAAAAAAATAAGAGTATTGTTGTAGCAAAAAAACAAAGTATGGATAATTTTTTAAATTACAAACTAAACCACAAGTATACCATTCAAACAAAAAATGGAGGGAAATAACAATACCAATATATTAGTCCAATGGAAATACATGAACATCAGTAATAATACCTAGGAGTAAAATAGTTGCAGGCAAATTATCTCTAACACCATCCTTGAGATGGGTACTTTCACTTCTTGAAAGCCCTCTTGAACAATGTTGAATTGGTTCTTTGAGGAAAGAGCTCAAACACACATGAGGGTGATGAATATTTCAGATGAGAGAGAAAGATATATGATCTTCATTATCATTCCTGTAGTGTAACCTTCTAACTTTTATTTTCTTCAAATGTTTCTCGATAGCTTTCATTGATAGAGAATTTTTAAACTCCATGAAGAATTAGTTTCCATATGAAATCTCTTCATTCAAAATGGAGATCCTAATGCTTGAAAGGGACTTTGGGAGGAAAATATACTCTTCATAATTGGGATGGGAGCTTGAATTTTTCCTATACATCAACCTCAAGCTACTTGAGATAGACCTCCATACTTATCTTTTCCAAAGTCACACACATGCATGTTAGCATAAATGTGCAAATTTCAACAAGAGCCACACAAGTCATGTTAGCGTTAAGGAAGGAAGGCCATATAAGTGCATGAAAATTCACTTTATAATGATAAATTTTGATGTTTTTTTTAGGTGACATAAAGTAGTAATGAGGTATTCTTATTATTTGGATTATTTCCAATTGATGATGTCTTTAGACAATTGCCTATATGACTATTGTGAGAGAAATAAAGGTGATAATAGTTTCCCTATAACACACCCAACCCCTTCTTTTTCGTTGAAGGAATGGGGTATAAAAAAAAAAAATCTTTCCTCTCCCTATTGCAACTATCATAGTTTTGACACTTTTTTCCACCATTGGAATCAATACTAGTGGTTTCCCAGAGTCAATAGGTAACCCCTAGCTAAGTCCAGATGCACTTAGCTTGTTAAGCACTATGTGGGCTAATTTTCCTTTGTGACTAGTTCAACACCATTGGTCTTGTTCTCCATGAAATGACCAAAGTTTTAGGCTAATCCCTAAACCTCCCACCTCTTCATACTTCTTTGTGCCCATAATATGCTTGTAAGCAAATTAACCGAGGGTTAGCGCTTATCCTGTAGCCTTCTATCCTGGTGCAATAAACTTGTGCCCCATACACACCCGCCAAGGTTATACCTTTGGTTCAATGTATCTTGTGGGGACTTCCAGTCCTCACCTTCATTCGTCACATCCCTCCCATATGATTGCTCGTCAATCCTTTGTGTCCTGGTGCCTCATCTTCCGACACATTCCTTAGCTGCAACCACTTACCTCCTCCAGGGAATTCCTACTGGGCCAAGCTATCAAGTCGGTCCACCCACTATGCTCACCAACCAATCAACTTCCTATCAAGGCGAGTTGTCTTTGATAGCTCACAAGTTTCAGCCCAATGATCCTTCCATTGTAGTGTTGAATTCTTTCGGGTTCATGCTAGAGAGATGACATCTCCTGGGCTACATGTTGGCCTATGATTGGTGACACATGTCACTTGGATTTGGCCCATGTGGCCAACCAAAATGTCGAGTCTTCCTACTAAGTGTCCCCTATACAACCACATCATGATGACATCACCTACTATCATATGCTCCTATGAGGCATTCAAACACTGTCATGAGTCCCTCTGGAAGAGAGAGAAAGGTCCTCTGACCATTTTCTTTGCATCGATTCCCTTTGTTATTTGAAAATCACTAGTTTCCAAAAATGGCTCTAGTACCACCCCTAAGTGATTTGTGGTTTTAGAGGCATGCCCCCAGAACAACTCCCAATCATCGATCTGCAGGATCAACAATGTAGGAGAAACACTTTTGGGACACCAAGGCCTAACACAGCTACCAACTCGAGGCCCACAAGAATGTCGCAACGTGGCCCAACATCCATCTCACAACATTTCCACTTTGAATCCCTTTATATTCCTCTTGGATGAACCTGACGGGGTGACGTGTTATGTGGTGTCCGCCCAGTGCAATCCAATTCGCGCATGCTTTCCAACATGGCCTGAAACTCACATCCCAATGTTTAACCATGTGGGCCCATTTTATCATGATGAGGGATTGCCTTCAAACTATCATAGCTGAGTCAGCTCCACTCGCTCTATTCCTTCTTGATGCTTACCCCTTGCGCCTGACTTTAAATATTCCAAGGTGTAACCAACAAGATGACATCATTCTTGTCTCCTTTGCTTGTGTCTTTAGTGATGTCCCAAGCTTACATGGGTTGTGGGAAAACCTGCCCACCAATGCTAACACCATTGGGAACACATAATCTTACGTGTCATCCCACCCTACTCATCCCGCTCCTATAAGCCTGCGCACCTTAGCAAATGCTCTAGCTTGGAGCTAATGGGATGACCTGTCAATGGGGCCACCTTTGACCAATCACGTAGCTTCCGGACTGGCATGGCCACCATATTATCTTGAATGGTTTCCTCCCAATATTTTCTCACTACTCTCTTCGGTGTCCCTCTAAAGTAAACCTTTTGGGCCATGTCAATCTCCTTCCGTCCAATCACATGCTAGGAGAATCCATCTCCTCCAATAGAGGACCATTCCACCTAGGGTTCCAATACGTAGGGGATTAAGCTTATCAAATCAATACTATAACGTTGGAGCTTCACTCCTCTACGTCGAAACATATCCATGTCCCTCACCATTATGTTATGGCATAGTCACCCTAAGGAAAAGCTTCACTACTACACAGTCTCCTTCGAGTTGATATTTCCAACTATGGATCTGATTTAGAGGTATGGAAGACCTCCAGATTAAGGTCAAGCTTTGATGCTAACACTAAGGGTTTACTAGTGCACTCCAAGATGCTACCCCTCCCGATCTTGGGTTATAGTTTCATCAATGGGTTTCCAACCCATGGGCCTTCCTTGCCTATGGGTAGGTAATTCCTCACATGGAATCACAAGCGCTCTGGTGACCATTACTTATTACAGGCATGGCATGAGCTTCTAATAGGTCTCCACCTCTCCTGCTACATTCCAACAGTACCTGAATCCATGTCAAGCCTACAAGTAACACCATGGTGCCATTCTAGGGTTGTCAGGGCATTTGACTATTCACAAGGACACACAACCCTCATCACCAAAATCCCTATGGTGGGAATGGTGACTACTACAAGTACAAGGTTGGAGGCCATTTAAGTAAGGCTTCTGGGAGCTTTTGCTTGGGGGTATTCCTCCACTGCACTGAAAACAAGATTTTCTTATGGCACAATGACTTATAACCTAACAAATAATGGATGTAAACAAATGCAGACCCTACTACATAGGGGATCTCCCATGCATTATTTTTATCGATAAAGGGGGTCTATAAACCCACCATTATTTTTAAGTTTATTTCCAAGTTCTCATGGCTCTGGCCAGGACCTGTGATGAGGTATGATCTTCTCTTATTAAGTCATGTATGTGCTGCTTCCGACACCATTAAACATATATGCAGATTAAGACTCATCTTAACATTATGGCTTAAGCCTTAAGATTATGTGGTTGCTATATATTTTCCTTGCATCAAGTGCCCTGAGCCTACTATCAACAACTATCATTCACATTTTCTTTAGATTGAACACACATACAATAATGTATTTGGCATATATACATAAGTAATATGTTTCCACAAAGATGCATTACATATGCGAGTAACAATGGAACAAAACACAATCCTTAATACAAAACCACCAACAATGTAATGTGATTCATTAAAGGAAGTAAACAAACATGAAAATATTACACATCTTTAATCTTGCATGGAAATTGAGTCTAGGACTAGGAATCTCCACCCAATTGTACATAGCTACAAGCTCTTCCACTTGTAGTTGTCACTCCAAGCCAAATTCCAAATTCTGAGGGGAAATGCTTGCTTCTAGAACTTCACACCAACTTCGAGATGAAAAGGGGACTCTAAAGAACCTCTTTCTTAATCCCACCAACCAATGGATTTCTTCTTTTCTAGCACAAGGAATCTAGAGGTGGCCCACCTCACCCTAGGTGCATTATCAGTGATTCAACCCCTCCCAGGGAGTCCAGAATCCACCGTGTTAACAGCGCACTGTCCAAATATATTTTCTCCAGTCTTATATTGCTTCTAATTCAAGAAGGCATCTTCCCAAGTCGTTACAGGGCTCCCAAGTAGCTATCTCAACCCACAACCTTTAGGGGAACCAAACTGTTACAGGGCTCTAGAGATTCCATCCCAACCTATAGCCTCTAGGGACCCAAGATGTTATAGGGATCCAGATACCTCTAGCTCAACCCACATCCTCTAGGGACCCAAGCTATTACACCGCTCTAGGGATCCTATCCCAACCCATAGTCTCCAAGGACCCCAAGATGTTACAGGGCTCTGAATACTAGCACTCAACCCACAACCTCCACGGATAGAGAACCATTCCCCTTCTCTTCTCTTCTCTTCAAGATACTTGTTGAAAGCTTCTACTTAAGGCCTAATTTCCATCTCTTCTCGATATACCTCCAAAGTAAGGTCTCTTCCCTTTCCACAAGAATCAAAATGGGTCTCCTCCTCAAGGGCCAAGGTCTCTCTCCTCAAATTCTTCCCCTTGTTCGAATGACTTCCCTTGTTGTTCAAACTCTTTGTTGCTAATCTCCCTTCTTCAAGCGCTCTCCATGGTTCTAATGTGCTCTTCTCCTCTTCCAGTGATTTTCAATTCATGCCCCTGTTTCATTGTTTGAATTCTTCTCTTTCTTCTTAGTCTGCATTTATGTCCACCTCAATTACTGTTGCATCCTTGTTGTTTTTGTAACCTTCATAAATTCCTTCCCTCTTGCTTATTGTGATTCCTCAAGCGAGTATGGGCCTAAGTACTTTTCCCATCTCATTTAATTGCAGGAACTAGCTCATTAACTTCCTACATCAACTAACCTTCAATGGTTGTCCTCAAACTCAGGTTTCTTCTTTTCACAAGAAACCATCACATCCCAAGCAACAATTCTCCTCCCTTGGCCCTGGAATCTGTGTCCCTAGACTCAATCCCCTTTTTTTTCTTTTAATTTCAAAATTGAAAATTATTTACATTAGATTTACATTGTGACTCATACGAGACCCTTGGTTGGGGTTGTTACAATCCCCTCCCCCTTGATGAAACACCACCCTCGGTGTTCATTTACACATATATAATGCCAAAATGAAGGTAAGACACATATCGTTTCATGGAGCTTTATACACACAAATCTATACAGTATTTACAATTATATACACCTACTTTAATCATCAAACAAGGAAGTATAATTGACTTTCATGGCATCAGCCATTTCCCATGTAGTCTCCTCTAACCCAAAGTGCTTCAACTACACCTTGACCTGCTCTATGGCTTGATTCTAGAGACATTATCTTTGGTTGGAACTCTCCCTTTGGCTCCACCTGTAGCAAAAACCAATCAAGCACATGATTAGAATCTTGTACATAAATTTTGAGTAAAGAAACATGGAAAACATCATGAACTCTAATTGATGGAGGTAATGCAAGTCTATATGCTACTAGTCCAATCCTCTCAAGAATTTCAAATGGTCCACAATGTCGTGGTGCCAACTTGGCACATGTCCTAATCCTTAGGGAAATTTTCTTGGGTTTAATTCACAAGTAGACATGTTCTCCAACTTGGAAATTTTTGTGCGCCCTATGCTTATTTTCATCACTTCTATGTCTATCTTGTGCCACTTTCAGATTTTTCTTTATGATATAGACTTGTTGCTCCATATCCATAAGCATATCAGGTCCTACATGAAACCTGATAACTAGATCACTCCAACTAATTGGAGTATTGCAGCTCCTTCCATACAATGCCTCAAAGGGGCTCATCTTTATGGACTCTTTATGTATAGTATTGTATGAAAATTCCACAAGTGGAAGATATTATTCCCATTTCTTGGGTCGATGCATCATGTACATCCTTAATATGTCTTCTAGGATCCAATTGATCCTCTCTATCTTCCAATCTGTTTGTGGATGATAGGTTGTACTAAATGTTAATTTTGTTCCTAATCTTGTAAACAATTCCTTCCAAAACTTGGAAGTGAATCTATCATCTCTGTCTAACACAATATTCTTGGGAATGAAATGTAGCCTCACAATCTCCTTTATGAATATTTATGCTATATCACTAGCAAGGTTGGTAGATTTGACTGCCACAAAATGAGCTACTTTTCTAAGTTTATCCACCACTACCATGACTGCGTCATGCTTCTTAGATGTTTTGGAAATCTTGTAATCAAATCCATAGAAATTACCTCCCATTTCCATTTTAGAATGGGGATAAGTTGCAACAATCCTGTCGGATTCTTGCATTCAATCTTTATCTGCTGGCATTCTATGCATCTTGCTACAAAATTTGCTACTTCTTTCTTCATATTTGGCCAGTGATAACATTTTTTAATGCTTGTGAGGGTCTTTTGATACCCTGGGTGGCCTAAATAAGGCTTATCATGGAATTCCTTCGTTATTATCCTTTTCACTTTTGTAACAGACTTGGTGAAAATTTCATAGAATAAAAGTTGTTAAAGGAAAAATAATAACCACAGTTGATGGGACACTTACTCCAAGCTAAATTTTGGGCAAGACATCCTTGTTTGGTCGTTCATTTGGTTATTAATAGATAAGGAAATTGGAAAAGGAAATTTCCAAGGAAAATTGGCATTTTAGCACATTTATTTATGAAAATAATGGAAATTAGGAGAAAAAGGAGTTGAAAGGTCATAGATTGCATGTGAGGAAAAAATTGAAGGAAAATGAAGAAAATAGAGGCCTCATTCATAAAAAGGCTTATGAGGATAATTTGGTAACCTTTTGTCAATTAAGTTTTAGAACTCTCTCATTATTCTCTCTCTCTCTCATACTCTTGGATACTTAGAGTTTTCTTAGAGCACTTTTGGAGGGTGTGGCATACTTGGAGTCTTGGAGAAACAATACAACGGAAGAGCATGAAAGTGCAAGAGGACATTGGGATCGGTATCAACAATGATATTTTCTTGTAGGTACCGAATTGGATGTATGTTCTCCTCACTAGTTTTGGCATGCATGGCATATGCATGTGGATTATTGGTCATGATCAGTCACTGGCATGGAGGATTTCCTGGATTGGTAGTGGATTGCCTAGCCTTGCCATTTCTTGGATAGTCATGGAGATTGTGGGTTTATTTCCTTGTTTTATTTTTTTGTTGGTTCTCATGTTTCCTTAGCTTGAGTTGAGTTACTAGTTCTTGGAGCCTTGGTTGGACAAATGCTCTGGAGCCCTGTAACAACTTGGGTTGAGTTACTAGTCCCGTAGCCTTGGTTGGACAAATACTTTGGATCCCTTGATGGGTTGAGTTACTAGTCCCGTAGCCTTGGTTGGAAAAATGCTTTGGATCCCTTGATGGGTTGAGTTACTAGTCCTAGAGCCTTAGTTGGAACAAACTCTTTGGAGCCCTAGATGGCTGGGATAGAGACCAATCTGATGATGGTTTTGTGATGTTCAATCGTGAGGTGGAATCAATGTTTGATGGGTTGAGGAGCCCTAGATGGTTGTGGATTGATGTGTTCTATGAGATCCCACATTCGTGCTTGGAATATGGCATAGGGGTTAATCACTGACGAGAGATTTGGCTCAACCATTATACGGTCGGGTGGAACATGGAAGTCCCATCCCATGTTTAGATTTTGCATCATCAGTATGAGGTTATTTCTCCTTTTATTTCTATGAGTATTATACAAGATTATATGTGATTGATATGGTTGTGATTTCATTGGTATTTTTGTTGCTATTATGTTAGTTATATTTGTGTTTTATGACATCATCTATGTATGGATCTCATCATGTTTTTAGTTTTAAATTAATGATCAATGCATCTATGACCTAATGGATGAAATTGCAATTAATATGTTGAGGCATCAATGTCTCTTCGTGATTCTAAAATAATTATGAGACCCATATTCTCATATATGTTATTTACACTTGTAGATTACATATTCATGATATGTTTGACGAAATGCCTATCATGGCTAGTAGGGGTCCATTCAAAGTATCATTCAAGTGATTGCATTTATACTGCCATTTCTTTGTTATTTTACTTTTATGAAGATGTGATTCAATTTTGGGAAGTGACTTGGGTTATGGGCCTAAAAAAGTGGCCCAAATCCCGGGGACACTAGCACAACACTGACAAAAAGAGTCCCTGGATGCTGACTTGCAGGACTTTGAGAGAATTCAGAGGTCCCCAGATGCTAGCATGCCCATAGCATGAGAGCGTCCAGAGGTCAAGTGGTCCAAAATCTCAGTGGGACCCAGGGGCTAGTTGGCAGAAAGGTTAGATTGGTTCTTGGGGGTCCTAATGCTGACGTTGAATTTTTGTATGGTGTGTTTCCGTTGGTTCCACTTCCTTAACATGACTTAGGAGGTTGAAACATATCATAGTGTCTTCTCGTCACATGTTTACCCCATAGTGGTATCAGAGTATGGTTCACCCCTTGGACTGGATGCATTGTGTTTTGGTCATGCATGCATGTTAGTTGCATGTGTGTCCCTTACACTTGCATTCCATGTGCTTGTTGCATTTGCATAATCTTCATCATGGTTTTAGTGATGTCGTCATGAGGAACTTGATTTTTTATTGTGGAGTGCATCATCATGAGTGTATGACTAGTTGCATGTTATATGTCACTTACATGTATCATTCTTGTAGGTTTGGTTTCAAGTATCATTCATTCATGCCTGATCATATGTGTTTATGCATGTGTGTGGTTGGTTACGTGTTTCTTATACATGTTCATGTTTGCATATGGTCAAGTGTACAGTGATGTAATGGTTGTCGTCATGCATGAGGTCATGGTATGCGTTGTTGATAAGGTCATGCATTGATGAATGGACCCTAGATAAAATGATGGTTGCATGGTTATATGATTATGTGTTATGTTTCTATATGATTTCATGATTATGTTTTTTTTTCCCTTAAGAAAAATCATAATTTTATTAAAAGTAACAAAATTACATTTTGTAGATGCTAAATCGCATATGCAAAAGTAGATCAAAAGACTGCTGCCAAAAGAAAAGTCAAAAAGTAGAAATTAATGTACCATTGGGAGAAATTATGTTTTTCTCCCTTTTTCTTTTCAACCTTTCGCCACTCCCCTTGAGTTGGTGAGGAAGAAAAAAGTACTAGAGAAGTGTCCTCCACAGGGTGAGGATTGTCCTTGTCTGAATCGAAGTGGTCTGAAGAATGATGTCTTTTGGCTCCACTAGTGTTCGGTTTGTCTAGTAACTTCTCCAGCAAAGAGTCCATGAGATCATGTGCTATAGGTTCCTTGGTTTCTGGCACCTTGTGTGTCCTGGGAATGGTTTCCGTAGCTACCTCCTCAAATGGGCCATCATCAGGAACTGGTGGAGGGATAGTTGCCTCCTCATCCTTTGCTGTTTCAGATAGATTCACTATGTTTTTCCAGCCTCTAGGTTTTTGTGATTGCTTTTTATTTCTTCTGGTGTCTTTTTTGACTTGTGGGCAGTTACTGAGAAGGTGACCTGGTTGTTGACAACACGACCCCTGAATGTCGTATTCTCATAATCTAATGGTTGTTTCCACTGTGTGTTGTTATGTATCAGAATTATGCTGTCAGGTAAGCCTTGACTAAGGTCTACCTCTACACAAATTCTCACAAAAGTATGTATGCCTCTTGAAACTCTTTCCGCATCTATTTTGAGGTATTTCCCTATCGCATTCCCCATTTATTTGAAGACTCTAGGTAGCCAAAAGTGTAGTGGGAGGTTGTGTAGCCGTGACCCATACGGGCATTTTGGAAACCACCATAGTAGTGGCATCAAAACCTGGGAACTATGGAGTCATGAAGAGTCCTGCATTGCGCTAGAACCATGGACCCTCATGGAGGACATATTCCCTTTCCTTGACCATGTCGAAACTAACAATAAAAAAACCTTTGGAGCATAAATGGAGGTCACATTCCATTTTCCATGTGGAAAAGATCCATTGTTGTAATGCATTTGTTTTGGGCCAAAAACCATTGAATCTGCATATGACAGCCTTTGTATAAAAATTAGTATAAAAGTTATTTACCTCAGGCAAATCGATTGTCAGTACTGGAGTCTGCACTTTTTGTTCCACAATACAGGGTCCAGGTAGGTCTAAAGGTGGTGTTGGTTTTTGATGGGTCTAAAGGAACCTGTGCCTTTTGAGCCAGAACCAAAGTTACCCTCTCTCAGCGTCGTGTTTAGGATGATAGTTGAGTCTGACACAATTTTGTAGTCCTGTACTGTGTATTGGTCCTGTAAGATTTGTCCTGCATATATCAAGCTTTGCATGTTTGCTGGTATGCTTGTATGTGCTTGTATTTCATGTTGTATATCTTCTATCAACCTCCCCTTCCTGCTTCGCTTGCAAATCGTTCTTCCTGACAGAGTTCTGATAGAAATTTGTATCAGTTCCTAACCAGAAGTTTGAAAGGGAAGCGGGTTTACCTGTGATTCAGGTTCTAGTTTTGTCTGAGTTGCTCCAGATGCCAAAAGCCCTCGATCCATTACCCAGGTCATCTTGTTCTAGACCACTGGCTCCTTGCTTTTCAGCTTGTCTTTCAGGCCTTCTACTGCTTTAACAGGAACAAGTCCCAGAGTCAGATCTACACTCTGGAACTGTGATCCAGTGTAGAAGAGAGCCTTTGTGCGAGCATGCCTCCAGATCTAAGCTTGACGCAGGCTGATCCATTTGTTTAGCACCAAATCTATTGGATCATTGACCGATCTGAGGTTAATACACCCTTCCATGATAAGAGAGATTGATCCAGGGCCATGCCTAGCAGAGGTTCCTCGATGAGAGGGTTGTAACATTTTCGGTTTCCAAGCGATTTCAGTGAGCACCAGATCTGTTCCGAATTGATGTATCTGTTTGTCCCTGTTGATGAGCCACTAGAGGTACTTGAAATCAAAAATCTGACAAGGTATTCTGTAGACTCCTTTCTGGTGGAAGCCACAGGCCTGCTCGGCTTCCTGGAGCAGACGATGGAAGAGAAGGTGATTGAAGTATAAGATGGGGGTCACAAACCGTGTCTGCTCTTCTTGCTCGTCCCCCATGTACATATCCATGAAGCCCTGTGGAATGCCCTTCAATGGGAACTTCTTTCCATTCCAATGCCCTACAAAATTGAAATTACGCCAACACAAATGGCAGCCGATATACCGTTTTGTGCGAGCAAGAGGATTCGAACACCTGACCAAGGCCTTAATGTGACCTAAACGCAGAAATTTTCTCCCAAACTCGGCAATCTTACGTCTCGATTTCAAAACTTGGCATGATCTTCGTTCATGTCCATGGCTCCGTTGCTTTCATGATTATGTTATACATGTAACACACTGATTTCTTGATCTTGCAGACAAGGTATCCTCCCTTAGATATACTAAGGTACATTGGTTTATTGTGGTTTGGTTTAGATGACGTGATACACCCTGCAGGAAGAAATATCAAATGGCTAGCAATATGGTAGATTACAAAGACTCTCCCTATGAATCAAAAGGTCAATATGGTGTTGGGAAATCTTCTGATTTGGCACATACACTAAGAATATTAAAGGAATAAATAGGGAGTTGTAAGGTAGATAATGACAGAATCATGCAGGAACATGAGAAACAAGCAGAGGTAAATGCAATGATACATTAGATTTTGTCAGATTTGTAGTGACTAGGACCACTTCGGATCAGCCATGAGCACGAGGACAAAAGTAATGGGGCATATGGTAGTAGGTCGCATGGTTCTCACAGGTTAGATGATGGTGACATGGTCAAAGATGGAAGATTGTTGGACACTCTGGATAGGAGGAGGGATAGACAGAGCTACCATTCTAGTTTTGGTTCTGACAGGCATGATAAACGATATCGTTACCATCCTAACGGGAGTAGTGATAGGGGATACTTTCCAGATGAGCTTAAGAAAGAATATCCACCTACTTTTTATGGAGAGTTGAAGAAATCATAGGATGAAGATGCATGGTTACTTGGTATGAAGAAATTGTTTAGGTTGCAAGATTATTCCAAGAACATCAAAGCCAAAGTAGCTAAATTCAGTCTCAAAGGTAAAGTAGAAATTTGGTGGGAAGATGTGAAGAATGTCAAATGTATTCATGAAGAGGACTTGACTTGGAGTGAGTTTGACCGGATATTCAAGAAGAATAATTTTTCAAAGAGATACTTTGATGACATGGCAAAAGAATTTTATGAGCTAAAGATGGGGTCTATGACAGATGATGAATACACTCGCAAGTTCTTGGAGTTACTGAGGTATGTGTCTTATATCATAGAGGATAAGGCCAAGATTCAAAGGTTTATTAGTGGATCAACAGTTGCATTCAAAGACATGATTGAGTTCAATGATCCTAAATCATTAGAGGAGACCATTCGAAAGTTAAGGCATTGTTATGAATAATCGAAGTGTAGATCTGAGATTACCAAATTGGAAAGGTAATGCAAAGAACAAAGATAAGAAATGATCAAGACCTCAGGGTACAAATAATGAAGAGAATGTTGCGCCATCTAAGAAGTTCAATGCATCAAATAGAGGACAGGGACATCGATCTGAGGAGAAGAATAAGGAGCCCGTGTAGTGTTGGACTTGTGGAGGGGATCATCACAGGAGAGATTGTCCACAATATTAGGGTGGTAGGCCTCAGATATATAGTGCACAGTACACACAGACTGTTAGGAATTTTCGTCATAGCGTTCCTTGTATTTATTCAACATTGGATACCAAACATGCAGACCATCAGACATCTATCATTGAGATGGACAGTAAGCTTTGTGATCAATTTATTTCTATTTTGATTGACCTTAGATCTAATTATAGCTATGTTAGTCCTGACTTGGATAATAAGTTTGTTTTGAGTAAGAAATTTCATGCCGAATATTGGTTAGTGTAGTTGGCTATAGGTACCAAGAAGCAATTTCACCATTGGGTAAGAGCTTGTGCATTTGGTTTGAATGGTATGCCTACCACAGCAAATTTGAATGTATTACCATTGGGATCATAGAGTATTTTGTTGGGCATGGATTGGTTGTACCTTCGCAAAACCAAGGTAGATTGTTATGAAAAATAAATTGAGTTCTTGGATGACAATAGAGAACCAAGAGTCTTACACGGTAAGAAGTCACATCAGTTAGGATGGTGACAATTATGTAAGAAAAGTGTAGCTGCAAGAAAGGGTGTGTTATTCACATTGCACATTTCTTGTGACAAGGGTAAGGAAGTTGAGGATGTAGATGTGTTGAGAAAGAACACAATTTTACAGCAGCTCAAGGATGTATTCCCTGAGGACATTACAAAGTTTCTACCTCACAGGGAGGTAGACTTTTCTATTGATTTGGTGCCAAGGGAAGCTAGAACATCAAAAGCACCTTACACGATGAGCACACTTGATTTGGTTGAGTTGAAGCTAAAGCTGAAGGAGATGTTGGACAAGGGATACATTAGCCCAAGTGTATCACCATGGGGCACACCACTATTGTTTGTGAATAAAGAACATGGTACTCCCATATTATGCATTGACTATAGGAAGTTGAATAAAGTAACCATCAAGAACATGTATATGTTACTAAGGATTGATGAATTATTCAATCGGTTGAAGGGAGAAACAATGTTCTTGAAGATTGACCTGAGATCCGGATATCATCAGGCATGCATCAAAGAGGGGGAAATTTAGAAGACAACTTTCTGGAACAGGTATGGGCATTATGAGTTTGGTGTAGTTCCATTTGGCTTAACTAATGCTCCAGCTACATTTATTTGCTTCATGAATAGTGTGTTGCATCCGTACTTGGATAAGTTTTTTATCATGTTCATTGATAACATAATGGCATACTCTAAAAATGAGGAAGAGCATGCTAAGAATTTAGCAATAGTGTTGAGGTTGTTGAGAGAGAATCAATTGTAGCTAAGCTCAACAAGTGTAGTTTCTTTTAGACTGAGGTACGCTACTTGGGGCATGCTGTCTCCAAGGATGGCATTGCAATAGATCCAGAAAAGAGAGGGGCCATCATGGAGTGGGTAGCTCTTAAGAATGTGGATGAGGTGAGATATTTTATGGGGTTGGCAGGCTATTATAAGAGGTTAATCTGGAACTTCTCACAAATTTCTTATACTATTACATCATTGCAGAGGAAAGATAAGAATTTTGAATGGACAAAGGAGTGTGAGGCTAGTGTTGAGCAGCTTAAGCAGTTTTTGACACATGCGCCAATGTTAAAGATTGCAGATATCGACAAAGAGTTTGTAGTATGCACAAATGCTTGCAAGAAAGAAATTGGTGGAGTCCTTGTGCAGCACAAACATGAGGTATGCTATGAGTCACGAAACTGAATGAGCATGAGAAAAACTATCCCATGCACGATCTTAAGTTGCTAACAATCATACACGCATTGAAGATGTGGAGACACTATCTTTTGGGTAGGAGGATTACATTGATGAGTGATCACAATGTGTTGCGATATCTATTTAACCAACCAAATCTAAATGGTATGCAGGCTCAGTGGTTAGCTACGATCAGTGAGTTCAATTTTGAGATCAAATATATCAAAGGTAAAGAGAACAGAGTGGTAGATACTCTTAGCAAGTGGATATATGTAAATCACTTAGCAGCTATGAGCTCCTACAGGACAGACATATGGGATAGGACCATGCAGGAAGGTCGGTAGGATGTCATTTATATGGATATTATGAACAGGTTGCATCAAAGTATTGGTACATGTACATGTGATAGTAGATGTATATCTACATCTGATAGTACATGTATAGGTACAGGTGATAGTATAGGTACAACTAGTGGTACAGGTGCAGGTGCACAGGATTTGGACTATTGCCTTACACAAACGGATTGGTCAAATTCAAAGACAAGATATATGTGCCAAATAGTAGTGAGCTCAAGAAGGTGATCTTGAGGGTGTTTCATGCAAAACCATATTTGGGTCACCTAGGTTATCAGAAGACACTGATCACAGTGAAAAGATTTTATTATTGGCCGAACCTAAAGAGGGATGTAGCAGAGTTTGTGGCTAGGTGTTTTGATTGTCACCATGTGAAGGTAGAGTGTAAACATTCAAGTGGACTGCTACAACCGATTGTGATTCCAGAGTGGAAGTGGAAATTCATTTCCATGGACTTCATTATAGGTTTTCTGAGGATGGCAAGACAAGATGATTCCATCATGGTTGTTGTGGATAGGTTAAAAAAGGTTGCACATTTCATTTTGGTGACGTCTACAATCTCAGCTAGTGATGTAGCATAGGCATTCATCAAAGATGTAGTCAGACTGCATGGTGTTCCAAAAAATATTGTGTCATATAGGGATGCAAATTTCACTTCCAAGTCTTGGAATGAGTTATTTGTAGGTTTGGGCACAGAGTTGGCCTTCAGTACAAATTATCATCTACAGACAGATGAATAGACAAAGAGGGTCAACAGGATATTCGAGGACATGTTGAGGATGTATGTGATGCATCAGCAATGAAAGTGGGAAGAGTACCTTCCACTGGCAGGGTTCTCTTACAACAATGGGTATTAGGAAGATTTGAGGATGAGTTTTTTGAGGCATTATATGTGAGGAGTTGCAATACTCTTGTCATTTGGAGTGATCTAGTTAACAGGGTGTTGATTGGACTAGACATATTGGAAGACATGGAGTAGGAGATGCAGGATATAAATCAAAATTTAGGGGCAGCACACGATAGGCAAAAGATCTAAGAAGATCATAACAGGTTGTTTAAGGAGTTTCAGGTTGGGGAAAAAGTGTACTTGCACATTAAACCAAAGAAGAGATCCTTTCAGATTGGATCATGTGCCAAGACAACACCGTGATTTTGTGGACCCTTCAGTATCATTGAGAGGATTGGGCCGATATCCTATCGACTTGCACTACCTTCGACAGTGAAATTCCATGATGTTTTCCATGTGTCATTGCTTAAGAAGTATGTTAAAGATGTTGATCATGTGATTGACTAGTCTGTATTGTAGGTGGAACCAGATGTGGAATTCCAGCTGGAGCACTTGCAATGCCTCTGATAGTGAAAGTCCATGATGTTTTACATGTGTCATTGCTTAAGAAGTATGTTAAAGATGTTGATCTTGTGATTAGCTAGTTTGTATTGCATGTGGAACCAGATGTAGAATTTCAATCGGAGCTTTGGCGTATATTGTAAAAAAAATGTGATCATGCTCCAAAATTGAACAATCGAGCAAGTTAAGGTGCAATGGAAGCACTTTGGGCCCGACGAAGCTACATGGGAGATGGAGGATCAAATGTGGGCCATGTATCCTTCTTTTTCTTCTAGTTGAGGTAAAGAAGTTTTGGCTTGGTGTTTTGGTATATGTCTTGGTATATGTTTTGGTATATGTTTGGTGATTTTTCTATATGTACATATGTATATGGATGTAAATACCACCATGAGCTATGTTATAAGGCTTCAATAAGTGGTATGGGTGTCATTTCATTATGATGTTATGTTTTCATGTTGCTTTGCTTCTTATTAGGGTGATCATTGTAAATACTGCAACGAGCTAAGATATAAAGCTCCATCGTAGGGTTCTGTAATAGCCCTAGTAAAAATTTCATGTAATAAAAGTTAATAAAGGAAAAATAATAACCATGGTTGATGGGACACTTATTCCAAGCTGAATGTTGGGCAAGACATCGTACTGTTGGTGTTCATTTGGTTATTAATGACTAAGAAAATTAGCAAAGGCAATGGAAAATGAAAAGTGGCATTTTGGCACATTTATTTATGAAAATAATGGAAATTAGGATAAAATGGAGGTGAAAGGTCACAGGTTGCATGTGAGGAGGAAATTGAAGGAAAATAATGGAAAATGAACAAAATAGAAGCCTCATTTATAAAAAGGCTTATGAGGATCAGTTGGTAACCTTTTGTCAGTTCAATTTTAGAGCTCTCTCATTGTTCTCTTTATCTCTCTCATACTCTTGGATACTTAGAGTTTTCTTGGAGAACTCTTGGAGGGTGTGCTATACTTGGAGTTTTGGAGAAAGAAGGCAAAGGAAGAGAAGTAAAATGAAACAAGACATTGGAATCAACAAATACAATGGGATTTTCTTGCAGGTACCGAGTTGCATGTATGTTTTTCTCACTATTTTTGGCATGAATGGCATATGCATGTGAATTATTGGTCATGATCTATCACTAACATGGAGGATTTTCTGGATTGATAGTGGATTTCCTAGCCTTGTCATTTCCTAGATAGCCATGGAGATTGTGGGTTAATTTCCTTATTTTGTTTTGGTTGTTTCTCATGTTTCCTTAACTTGGGTTGAGTTACTAGTTCCTGGAGCCTTGTAATAGCTTGGGTTGAGATACTAGTCCCATAGCCTTGGTTGGAAAAATGATTTGGAGCCAGAAGGCAGCTGTGAGTTGAGTTACTAGTCCTAGAGCCTTGGATGGAAAAAACGATCTAGAGCCCTAGATGGTTGGGATAGAGATCAATCTAATGATGGTTTTTGTGATGTCCAACTGTGAGATGAAATCATGTTTGATGGGTTGATGTGGTTGGCCTCTAGAAGCCCTAGATGGTTTTGGATTGATGTCTTGTATGAGATCCCACATTCATGCTTGGAATATGGCACAAGGGTGAATGACTGAAGAGATATTTGGTTCAACCATTCTATAGCCAGGTGGAACGTGGAGTCCCATCTTGGGATTGGATTTTTCATCATCAATATGAGGTTATTTATCCTTGTATTTATATGAGTATTATACTAGATTATATGTGGTTGATATGGCTATGATTTCATTGGTATTTTTGCTACTATTATGTTCATTATATATGTGTTTTATGACAACAACTATGTGTGGCTCTCGTCATGTTTTTACTTGTAAATGAATGATCAATCTCTCTATTACCTAATGGATGAAATGACAGTTAATATGTTGAGGCATAAATGTCTCATAGCGATTCTCATCTAAGTATGAGACCCTTATGCTAAGATATGTTATTTACACCTGTAGATTACATATTCGTGATATGTTTGACGAAACTCTTGTCATGGCTAGTAGAGGTCCGTTCAAGGTTTTATTCAAGTGATTGCATTTATACGTTCATTTCGTTGTTATTTTATTATTCTGAAGATGTGATTTAATTCTGGACAGTGACCTAGGCTCTGGTCTTGAAAAAGTGGCTCAAATCTTGGGGACGCTAGCATAACACTAAAAAGAGAGTCCCTGGACACTGGCTTGTAGGCCTGTGAGGGCACCCATAGGTCCCTAGATGCTTGCATGGCCAAAGCATGAAAGCGTCTAGAGATAAAGTGGTCCAAAAGCTCAATGGGAGCTAGGGGATGGTCGGCAGAAAGGTTGGATTGGTTCCTGAGGGTCCTAATGTTGATGTCGAATGTCTGTATGGTGTGTTTATGTTGGTTCCACTTCCTTAGTGTGAGTTAGGAGGTCGAATAATATCATAGTGGCCTCTCATTGCATGTTTATGTTGGTTGGTCAATTGCTGGGGTAGATGTGGGAGGAAGGTGTTACAACTTCATCATTATTAGGAACGTAGATTATGCCTTTGAAATTGACTAAGTCATCCTCTGTGAGGTGTTATCCTTGATCCTCTCAGCTTTTGATGCAACTTTTCTTTCATTTGTTGGTATTTCTCATCTAGTCGTCTAGTGTTTTTATTATTTCTTCTAGATTTGTTTCATACAAAGTTATCGTCGCAAAGTGATTTACTTGGATTCTTCTACTGAAGGCATCAACAAACTTGTTTTCCTTACATTTTATATATTAATCTAAAAATAAAATTCACTGAGCACGACCAACCATCTTGCTTGCCTAACATTTAACTTTGGTTGTCCAAACAAATATTTTAGTCCACTGTAGTCTGAAATGAGCATGAATTTCCTTCCAAGGAGGTAGTGCCTTCACATTTTTAGTGCATGAGCTATGGCAACCAGTTCTAAATCACATGTCACATAATTTTTCTCATGCTTATCTAGATTTCTATATTCATAGCACACTACTTGCCCTTCCTGCATTAAGACCCCACTGATTCCTTGTATTTCTATGAGTATTATACTAGATTATATGTGGTTGATATGGCCATGCTTTCATTGGTATTTTTTCTACTATTATGTTCGTTATATATATTTTTTATGACAACAACTATGTGTGGCTCTTTGTTGGCTTGTGGGGGTCTGACCCAGGTTCAACGTTAATTAGCCAAACAAATCCCTACACTACTAGCCCTTTCGGCATCAACCTACAGAGTGAAAACTGAAGTCTCACCCAAAGCGGTATGGGAGGATGTTAGAACCAAGTTTTCACACCCTAAAATGGTCATGATGTTGTTTTATTCCTTATATTCATGCCTTCACCCAAGTCACTTAGTTCTAGGGATCTACCTACCTAACCCCTTATTCCTCCCTTCGATACCTCTGTGAAAGGGTATGACGAACCTTCGTGCAACCCTAACCCTCGATTTAGATACTTTCGCGCTACTAAGGCAGCATATTGCACAGATTGTCTAGTTATCTTAAGAATATTACTTATCTTATTGGATACTCATAGTTAGCACCACGTTAACAGATATTCTTATTAGCGTTCAGTTATCCAACATAATTATACACATTCACACATCACATAAGCATTATAAAATAAATTCATACATAAAATGACAAGATACATTAATCAAAACAAAGACACAGGAATTGTAGAATAATTTTGTTTATTGATATCTTCCAAGTGATTACAGACTCTATCCACCCTACACACATAGCTACAGGGGTCCACGCACTCAGCTGCGAACTTCCACCCTAGGCCTCTACGCACTTAGCTGCAGAGCCTATACCTACGCTACAACCCGAAACTTAGACTTCTTACTTTAGAGCTATGACTCTCTTACATGATATGTCCTCAAACTGCTTAGAGCTTAGTTCTTTTTATACAATCCCATGGTCCACAGACCATGGGTGGATCTTTTACAGCGGACTTTACTTTACAAAACTAAAGGCGGGCAACCATTTATGAATTATGGCACCTTCATGCTCTACGACCACAAAATGTGGAGTCTTTACAAGTTTATGACAAAATTTGAGAAAAACATGGGATTTAGCCCCAAAACTATCCTTACAGGATCCCACTCTTAAAAGGCCCCCAACAAAACATCGTGAATCACCCTCCAGTCACTTGGTAGGCATGAATATCTTTGTGTGAAGCCCCTCCAGCTCAACTCATATGACCGCAATCTCAGCTGTGCATTGCGCGGTCACCTGCTTTGCGTCTTCCACTATCTACTCGGTCACTGCTCCTGCGCTATCGGCTTGAAGTTTTTGCTACATCGCTTGTAGAGTCGCAAGCTTGCCTTCGATAGATCCCATCACTAAGTAAGCCTCATCCAGCCAGGGCTTCAGTCTTGCCTTCAGCACTGCTTCCTTGTGCATCGCTACATCCACCTATTCCTTCAGCTGCTTGGCCTCCTGCTCCTTCGCTAGACTTTGTGTCAGTGCGACGGTCTGTGTTGTGCCCTTAACCTCATCATAGCACTGCCGTAGCTCGTGCACTTCAGTTTCAAGCCATTGTACATTGGGGTCCTCCTGCAAGTTGGTCAAGACCTCAAATGATTGCTCTGACAATTGCGTGCAGTATACTACTGCACTATCCACCATCGCTACTGCTTCTTTGACAACGGTTGCCCACTGTTCCTTCACTTCTGGTGGAGTCGAAGGCTAGGCCTTCAAATGTAACTCTGTGATTTGTAGGTTCAAATCCAACTGAACCCGTGCCATCTCGGTACGAGTGTCGCTCACCCCTATGGCCAAATTACGAACGCGAACCTCGACTACCTCCGCCTCCAAAATGGCCAACTCTGGGACCATTCGGCATGCCTCCTTGACGACCTGCATAATGATCATGCTTTGATTGGTCGCCTTGGTCTCAGTAGTGATGGCAACATTTCTCTATAGTGCCATCTTCTTGTTATTGATCTGTTGTTCACTGATCACCTAGAGGGCGCACTGCTCATGGGCTCTCATCTCTGCAATCACTCCATCTTGTAAGAGGTGGAGTGCTTCTCGTGGGAGTGCTACCAAGTTCAACCCTACTCCCTTTAGGGCGCTAATAGTGGGTCTATCAACCTCGTTCTATGTGGTCAGTGCTCCATCAAGTAGCACTATCGCACTGGAGGTCTTCGCACGCGTCATATTGGCAACTTCTGAAGTGCTGATAGCAAAGCTGGTAGACACCATGCCAGCCTGTGACGCGTGGGTCTGCAGCCCCTACAACCCTATCTCAATAGCCCCCGAGATGATCTGTTGTTGCTGCTCAAATTGTTGTAGGGCCTCCACGGTGACATCCCGCATTGTGTCACCGATATCATGCAAGTCACCCTCTGTTAGCGTGATAAGGTCTAGTGATGTCTTAGTCACCTTTGATTTCTTTATGGACCCTCCCTTCTCCATCTATCTTGGGTGCTTGATGTGGGTAGACGTCTCCTAAGGGTTTGTGTCGTGTTGTTCTGTTTCCTCCTTTGTGTCAGGTGCAGGTGACTTCGCGCCTTTGTCAAAGTCCTACTCTGTCCCACCTGTTTACTTCCCTGTCTGTTACACAGCCTCACACTTTGCCCGGGCCTTATCAGCAGCCTCCCTTTTCCTCTTCTCAGCCAGTTGTGTCATATTAAGCTTGGCATCCTCCTTTTTCTTCTACATGGTAGACTTGCTCCCACACACTGCCAAGTCTGTGGTAGCACACCACTCTATCAGCAATTGATCGAACACTACATCAATGGCATCATCCATTACCAGAAAAGGTAAGTTGTACCATTTATGCGCAGGGTCCTTACGTGCCCTAATGGATACATGATGGAAGTCTGCTTTAAATTCAACGTAGCCCTATAGGTTGGCATACATCATAGGCGACAATCGCAATTGTGATTGATAGCCATGTGGATGTTCATCTCCATCAAGATCCTGAAGATCTTGTTATCCTTAACTCGTTGTGAATCCTTGGTCGCCCACAGCAAAGAGTACTTCACTGCTTCTTGGCGGTCTAGCGTGACCAAAGGGAATTGGATGTCCTTTGGGAGCTCCCACGCTACTATCACAATTGACAGCAAGAGCCACGCATAGTGGAATGTCTTGTTGAGCTCTTGTGCTTCGCGACAGTTCACCAGGAAGTCTCCGCAAAGGTAGTCCGACAAGTTAAACTGGACTCCTTCAGTGCACTGGGTTGCTAGCGTGACAACAGGGACCGACAGCTCATTGGCACGACACTTCTTCATCACTTTCCCTGCTAGGATCTATGTGGCTACCTTCACAGCAGGGCTACAGAATCTGGATATAACGTATCCATGCAACTTCTTAACCAACTTAAATTTTTCCTTCATAGACTCCACGAGAGCCTATTCACCACCTTTTCCACCAAATATCATGGTTAGATTCTCGCCTGTATATGACAATCGCATTATGTGGTGAATCAATTTATCCGTGATGGGTATTGGCTCCTCTAGCCACAAACACCCATCATGCACCAAGCACAACAACTGCTTGTTGACCAAAACTATCACTGGGGTACGGTTGTAGTGTGGCACCCAAAGTAGGTTGAGTAACCCTACCTTTTCTACACCTCAGAGCCATCTTTGTGGCTCTAATGCGGTCATCCCAGAGTTCATATCAGTGATACGACACATCAGCTACTCAGTCGCCAGGTGTGGGAACTTCTTGTGATCGGCCAAGTCCCAGTCTTCAAGTTTTAGAAGCAGCACTTGTGTCAAGCACAATCCATTGAAAACAATATCATCCAGAAGCATAGGGGTTTGCAGGGGAGTCTTACTCTCATCGATGTCCTTCGACACATTGGTCTTGGGATTGCGTGGAGGGACGTACTCCAGCAACCGAGTAATAAGGTCTGCACCCTGGGTTTCAACCTCCTCTACTTCGACTCCTATATCCTCATTATCCATTCAATATCTTCCTCCTTCAGCTCCAAATTTATAGCCTTACCTTTCTCCTGTGTGCACTGGTATCGCAAGCTACTTGCCCTTGTTGTCCTTCATGGTTTTCTTAGTTGGGGTCAGCTTTGGTCTCAGTGTCCTCAACAATTTATGGACTTCATCTAGAACTTCGGTGACCTATGGAGCAGCTACTTGTACCTCCATATCAACTTCTGGCACCGGCTCCTCTACTATTTTTTTGGTACTTATATTTTCTGCAAGTGCCGACATAACACTCTCCAACAATACTCACGAGGTCTCGGGTATGTTTGCAAATATTGGAGTCTCTTTCAAAGCTTCAAAGAATTCTCGGTTCATAAGTGTCTGAAAGCTCAACAACTCAATTCTCAAAATGCTAAGTGTTTTTTGCTGGACATCCACTTGTAATTTATAGGGCCTTCTGAATTCAAATCCGACCATTCCCCCCAAATTTGGTCCATTAATTCTGAATTGGCAGTAGATTTTCAAAGATCCGAGCCATAAATTTCGTCTTAAATGATGGTCAACCGCTCCATTTGGCCACATTTCAACCATCAAATCATGAATAGTGACTTTAACAGTCACTTTCTGGCCGACCTGCGTGATTTTTTCTTGGGTAGTGCAACTCCCTTCATGTTGTCTCGAACCCTATGACACTTCTTTGCTTCGCACAATTCTCCGATCGCGCAGATCCCCAACCCGGGCAATGTAGTTTATAGTCCATGCCTCCTTTCATCTACCTAGAGTGCTAAGACTGTGCTACCTTCATCTAGTCACATGGCCAAAATATCGGTGCATGGCTTCAATTGACTGCCATTCACCTTTCCTGGGAAGGGATCTCCATTCAATTTGACCAGCTGTATCGCTCCTCCGTCGGATAGGGCCCTAACCAGTGCATCATGAACTTCCCTGGAAATTTATCAAACTTATCATGAACTTCCCTGGAAATTTATCAAACTTACTATCATATAACAAAACCAGGTCATTTACCTTAAAGGTGTGCAACTTAATGTGTCAATCATGTCATGATTTTTCACACTGTTTTTGGACCTTTTGGGGAAATCTCGCTAGAAATATCTCTTCCTCAAGCTCATCTAGCTATGCGAGCCTTTCCTCCAAGGCTCCACGATCCATCATACCTGTGAGCACCGCTATGCACAGACTAGGAAAAATGTATTCCATAGGCATTACCGCTTCAACACCATAGACCAACCTAAAGGGAGCTTGTCCAATCAACTTCTTGCATGTCGTTTGATAAGCCCATAGTACTATAGGTACGCATAGGTCCCAATCAATTCATTGAGCATTGCAAACCTTGGTTAGCATATTCTCCAACACTTTATTGAAGGCTTCCACCATCCCGTTAGCTTGCGGGTGATAAGGCGTGCTCTTTTGGTGATCTACCTGAAATTCCTCTGTTAGCGTGTTGATCGTCTCATTCAAAAAGTGTGTACCATGATCACTCATCAAGATCTTTGGACAGCCAAATTGCGTCAGTACATGCTCAAAGAGGAACTTTGCAACAATCACACCTATGCAATCCTTCATAGGTTGTGCTTCTGCCCATCAAGTTAGATACTTCGTCGCGGTGATAATGTACCTCGCTCCCATCTTTCCTTGGGGCTAAAAGGGTCCCACAAAAGCTATCGCCCATTTCTCAAAGGATTGCAATGTCATTTGTGGATTCAAAGGCATCTCATCCCTCCATGATATCCTGCCAATTCTTTGACACACATCACACGCCTTGCAGTATGCTTTTGAATCTTGATGGAGGGTTGGCCACTATAACCTTGCGCGTAAAATCTTCTACACGGTCGCTTTCCTTGCATAATGTCCTCCCGCAGTGCCCCCATGAGCATCCACGAGGATGTTGCTTCTTTCAAACTCATATACATATCGTCACAATATCTCATCAAACCCCATTTTGTACAAATGCCCAACAATGACAGAAAAATCTGCTACGCACACCACTAATTCCTTCTTCTGCTAGATAGTGTATCCTTCTGGGGTAGTTCCTATTTTTAGGAAGTGTATTATATCCTCAAAATGTCCATTTGCAATGTGCACTAGAAATAGTTACGCGTTAGGAAATCCCTCGTCCAAATTAGTGGCCTCTTCCCCTGTTTCCATGCATGTGAGATGGTCTAGTCCCGCATTCATTCATCCAGGCTTCACAATAACTTCAAAATCATATTCCTAGAATAGTAACAGCCATCTGCAGGTTATCCCCACCAACACAGGCTTATTGACTAGGTACTTCAGTACTAAGTGATCTGTATACATCTTAAAATGGCCTCCCAGCAAGTAGTATCTATACTTCTAGAGCGCATACACGATGACTAACCCTTCGTGCTTGGTGGTGGAATAGTTCTTCTTCGCTTTGGATAGTCTTCGGCTTGCGAAGGTGATAGGATGGTCCAAGTATCCTCCGCCAGCCTGTGTTAGTACTACTCCCAGTGCTATAGATGACGTGTGGACATGCACATGAAACTCCTTCTTCCAATCCGGGAAGACTAGAATCGGCGTGGTGACCATCTTTTATTTCAATACATCCCGGTTCTTCTTATAGTCTTCATTCCAATAGAATGTAACATCCTTCTTCAACAACTTTTCCATAAGCGAGGTGATCTAGGCATAGTCTTTGATAAAATTTCTATAATATCCCGTATGTCCTAGGGTAGCACATAGATATTTCACACTCCTTGGCGCCTCCAATTTCAGTATCACCGCAATCTTTGCGAGGTCTACCATCAGTCCCTGTCTGTAAACCACATGACCCAACAAGGTCCTAAAGGGAACACAAAACAAGAATTTCTTCAGATTGAGCGTGATCTGGTATCTTCGACAGGTATCCAACATTAGGTGCAAGATTTCTACATGGCATTTCACCAGCCCAAACACAGTCCAATCATCAAAGTATACTTCCAGGAACTTATGAATAAACTCTTTGAATGCAGCAACGACTACACGCGAGAAAATCGTAGGTGCATTCTTCAACCCAAACGACATTACAGTGCACTGGAAACAACCCCACTCAATCACGAGGGTTGTTTTTCTCCTATCCTCTGGTGCGATTTTGATCTAGTGGTACCCCGAGAACCCATCAGTGAAGGAAGATGCTTCCTGGCCACCTACATTTTCCAACACTTCATAAATGAACAAAGTCGGGAAAGGATCATGTATGCAAGTGTCATTCAACTTTCTGAGATCCACGCATATCCTTATTTCATCCTTCTGCTTCTTCTCCTGTACCACCATTGGGCTTACCTAGTTAGATTCTTTGATAGGCTCAATAATGCATGTCGTGAGCATCATGTCTAGCTCTAAGGAGACCTTTTCCTTATACTTTGGATTAAGACGATAAGGCCTTTGCTTAACCGGTTTCACGTCGGGCTTCAACGTGATCTTCATAACACCTAGGTCCCCGATTATCCCTTTTAGATCCATAAACTTAGTAGGGAATAAATCTTGGTATTCGTGGAGAAATTCATTGACCTTATCCACGATCACATCATCCCAGTAATATCCAATCTTAGAAAATTTGGCCTCTACCTCCATACCAATGTTTACCTGTTTCGTTTTTAGTGGCGCGGTTATATCAGGATTCTCAACCTGCGGACCTTCAACCTCGCGGAGACCCTCATTTTTTAGGATGTTAATATTTCACAGATCCTCATCCTCTTCTTCAGTAGTTACATTATAGTATTTTAGTGCGTGACTCAGCGAAGTAGCTCACTCAAGCTTAATCAGGTCTAAAGGATCCTGCGGTATCCTAAAGATTGCTACTTTCACCTCTTGTAGCGCCTCACCAATACAGTCAAACCCATATTCAAAATTGAATGTCATTATGAATCCTTCGCACAAAATATCCCATTCACCTATACCATGGAGAAGCTTTGTTTCTACGTACCAATTCATTGGGACGACATCCAAGGTGTGACATAACAAGTGCACCCATTTAGGTTGGGGCTTCTCTCCATAAGCTTGGGCCGATTTTGCCAAATGCGTGAGCGGATCATCCTTCCCATCATACTTGTGTATCATTCACATCCTCAACTTCCAAAGCATGTTCCCATTATCCTCCTACATTTTTGCCAACCATCGAAGCTTCCCTTTTGCATACCCCACCATCTTGTAGGCGTAGCGCGTAGTGCCCAGTCCAATGCTTGGAAGCGCTACTTTTCTGGTACCTCCTTCTCAAATACATCCAAAAAGATATCTACATCATTTAGGCCATCATAAATGGGTAGATTCCTTACCTCCAACGACATGCAATGTAGCAACCAGGTCATCATGTTACAACTCAGTGTAATTACTTTGTGTAACTGATTCTACTAGCACTCTAACTCTTCATCAGAGTCTGAGGTGCAAGAATTCTCGCGATCCCATGTAATTCGTCCATCCATGGTGGGATTCACCCAATATTGGTCTCGTACTGTTATCTTATAAATATAGTCCAGATCATCATCTCTCTCATAATCACGGACTGGTTCAGTATAGCGCAATCCTTCTATAGGATCTAGGGGTACTATTGCGCGGAGCAATTTCTTCTCAAATATCATCTTTTGTTTCTTTAGATTGATTACCCCATTCATATCAATAGCCCAATCAATTACCAGGAGCACAGGATAGGGGTTGTTATCATTCACAATTTCTATCACTTCAAAGTCAACCAGCGCGCTCGCACCTTCAACATCTATAGTCACCCCCTATAACCACCCCATGGGGATGATCTTCTTCTGATTCGCCATCCTTAGTTGAATTGGAGACCACTGCAACATGGTTCTTCCCATCCGTTCCCAAGTCTGTTTTGGTAGGACGCTCGCATCTGAACCCAAGTCCAAGATAACCCGATACATCTCATACTCTCCTATCTACGCAGTTATTCTCATTTCTTGTCCCGTCCTAGTTTTGTGCTTACCAAGCTTTCGTACTATGCACGGCTCAACTAGAGTGTTCTAGACGCATCTATTTATGAGCTCCTGTAGCCCCTTCATAGCCTTACTATCACACAGTAGCTTCATGTAGGTCTCCAAGAAGGTTGTAAGCATAGAAGGATCCATCTCCCAATCAGGCTTATCCTTGCTTCCTGAGGTGGAGGCATCAGTGAAACCCTTCATCGCCTCCATGAATGTTTCACGTGCGCACTCTAAATTGAATTCAATCTCCTTTGCTGGAGCCTCGCAAACCCATGTACTGTCTTTAGGTTGTTTCCCCTTGTCATCTCTTGTTGTGATTCCACTTCGGAGCACTATATTCACATTTGGATCCTCTTCGCATGGCTCAGACCTCATCATCTACAAGTTCTGAGTCAGTGGCGGTGGTAGCGCCCCTTTGTCACATATCCTAGCTATTAGCTTAGGAAAGTGTTTCATTTCATGATTAGACAGAGTGCAATACTTACACGACAAATCTGTTGGGTTCATACAATCACTGGCATAGTGTCCGGGCCCTCCACAATCGTAGCAAATCAACTGCCCTCAGCCTCTGCCATGTCCTCCTCTGCCTCGGCCTTGTCTGCGCCCTAGAAATCCTGTCTGCGCCATCCTTACATTCTGGTCAGGGGGCTGCGTTTCTGCCTGAACCCTATAGGTGGGTGTTCTATCCATCATCAACTCATAGCTTGTATAGTTGCACTCATCATGCCCTACCGACCGACTAAAGTTGCAGAATAATTGTTGTAGTGTCTATACAAACTTCTACAACAAATGAAAGTTATCCATGGCATTTTTTCCTACTACCTAACAAATAGTGCACCACAATGCAGGCCCCGTGCTCAGTCTTTCTTGATGTTTTGGCCTCAAAGGCATTGGTCCTCCTCCTGCATTATAGTTTGCAAAGATCGGGCAATGGTATTTGTTGTGCCCCTGACTCTTGCATTTCAGACACGATACCTCTTCGTGCACCTCTAGTCAAACTATTCTATCTTGCTTCAAACTTGCATTTTAAGGAAAAAATTTTCAAATGCCCATGGATTTGTTGAACCCCCAAATTTGGGTGTTGCATTGGTGTTTCATGCAGTCTCATTGCAATCTTCAAGGCCTCTGCCTGAGTTGTTATCTTCTATTTTGAAAGCACAACTCTTAAGTGTGGTAGTAGCGAAGCCACAAACCATTCGCGATGTTGTCTATCTGTTAAATTCATATTAGCTTCGTGGATCTTACACTTCTATCTTTGATATAATTCCCAAGGTGTCTTGCCTGGCTACATCACGATTTCCTTGAACTGCACAATAGACTATGCTTCAAATTTAGGCCTACTGAATTCTTTTTTCAACACGGTTTGGATGTTTGCCACTCCAGCATTTAGGTTATCATCAAAGTACTTGATGTACCAGGTTAGCACACGATCTTGCAGAGCACTAACTAATATTGCCTTCTTCATGTTATCATCTGTAATGCTCTGAGCTTCCCATACAACTTTTACGACGAACCAGAATTGTTCTGGGTCCTTATTCCCCAAGCCTTTAAGCAAAGGCAGCTTCATTGAATTTGCCATACTAAATTGTGGTGGAGGCGAAGGTGGTATGGGTGAAATTGCAGGTGATGGTGGAGGTGGTGTGGGTGGACGTGGTATTCGCAGGAATCCTTGTCTTATTAACTAAATAGAACTTTGCGGAGAAACCTGCGATATTCCCTCTTCATCACCTCAAGGAGGTGAAATTAATGGGTTATATTCAAGACCCTTTTTTCCCTTGTTTTTGTAAGTTTTTCTACTTCACGTAGCTCCAAACATCAAGGTAGTTGCATAACCCATTTTTCACACAATAACATTTTAATCCAAGTATTCAAATATTTCACGTACTTACCTCGCGGTCCTTTGAAAAAGCGCCACTCTGCCTCGCTATAGTTGGCTAAGGTATCAACCAAAAATTCAAATATAAATCCTCCTATGACACGATCGAGCCAATGATCAACAGTGCAGACGATCTTACCCTCAGATGCTTCCAACCTCCATACTAGCTTCGGGGTCCACACAATAGGACTATCAAGTTTCCACCTTCCTTGGCTATCTGTTAGCTTAGTGATGCACTCGTATAGCTCAACCAAAAAGGAGCAGAAAAAGATCGCGTGGATCTATGTATACAGGTACTATCCATCCATTGTTCCTTTGTCAATCGCAGGTTTCTATTCTCCTGCGCTACGAATTCGTGGATCTTTCTATCTAGCCAGTCTCTGATCTCTTTCTTAATTGGATTCCAATGAGATGACATCACACATATCTTATGCAGATTCCAATCATGGCAACAGAACCATTTGTTGGCTTATGGGGGCCTAACCCAGGTTCAGCATTAATTAGCCAAACAAAATCCCTACACTACTGTCCCTTTCAGCATCAGCCCGCAAAGCGTGGACCGAAGTCTCACCTGAAGCAGTATGGGGGGATGCTGGAACCAAGTTTTTGCACCCTGAGATGGTTGTGATGTTGTTTTATTCCTTCTATTCTTGCCTTCGTGCAGGTCACTTAGTTCTAGGGCTCTGTCTAGCTAACCCCTTATTCCTTCCTTCGATACCTCCACAAAAGGGTATGGCGGACCTTCGTGCAGCCCTAACCCTCGATTCAAATACTTTTGCGCTACTAAGGCAGCGTATTGCATAGATTGTCTAGTTATCTTAAGAATATTACTTATCTTATTAGCATTCAGTTATCCAACATAATTATACACATTTGCGCATCATGTAAGCATTATAAAGGAAATTCATACATAAAATGACAAAATGCATTAATCAGAACAAAGACCCAGAAATTTCAGAATATTTCTCTTTATTGATATCTTCCAAGTGATTACAGACTCTATCCACCCTGTGCACACAACTGCAGGGGTCTGCGCACTAAGCTACAGACTTCCACCCTAGGCCTTTACGCACTCAGCTGCAGAACCTCTACCTATGCTACAACCCGAAACTTAGACTTCTTACTTAAGAGATATGACTCTCTTACATGATATATCCTCAAACTACTTAGAGCTTAGCTCTTTTTATACAATCCTATGGTCTACGGACCATGGGTGGATCTTTTACACCTGACTTTACTTTACAAAACTAAGGATGGACAACCCTTTATGACTTATGACACCTTCACGCTCCATGACCAAAAAATTCAGAGCCTTTACAAGTTTATTACAAAATTTGACCAAAACATCGGCGTTTAGCCCCAAACCGTCCTTGGGGGATCTCTCTCCCAACACTCTCATCATGTTTTTACTTGTAAATGAATTATCAATGTATCTGTTACCTAATGGATGAAATGGCAGTTAATATATTGAGGCATCAATGTATCATAGCGATTCTCATCTAAGTATGAGACCACTATGCTCAAATTTGTTATTTACACCTGTAGATTACATATTCATGATATTTTTAATGAAATGCCTGTCATGGCTAGTAGGGGTCCATTCAAGGTCCCATTCAAGTGATTGCATTTATAATTTCATTTCCTTGTTATTTTACTATTCTGAAGATGCGGTTCAATTTTAGACAGTGACCTAGGCTTTGGGCCTAAAAAAGCAGCTCAAATCTTGGGGATGCTAGCACAACATTGAAAAAAAAGAGTCCCTAGACACTGGCTTGCAAGCTTATGAGAGCGTCCATAGGTCGCTGGACACTGGCATGCCCATAGCATGAGAGCGTCCAAAGGTAAAGTGGTCCAAAATCTCAATGGGACCTAGGGGCTGGTTTGCAGAAAGGTTGGATTGGTTCCTAAGAGTCCTAATGCTAATGTTGGATGTCTATATGGTGTGTTTCTATTGGTTCCACTTCCTTAATGTGACTTAGAAGGTCAAATAATATCACAGTGGCCTCTAATTGCATGTTTACCTTGGCTAGCCAATTGCTTGGGTAGATGTGGGAGGAGGGTGTTACAAGTTCATCACTGTTAGGCACATAGATTATGCCTTTCAACTTGACTGAGTCATCCTCTGCGAAGTGTTATCCTTCATCCTCTTAGCTTTGCTGCAACTTTTCTTTCATTTGTTGGTATTTCTCATCTAGTAGTCTAGTGTTTTTATTATTTCTTCTAGATTTGTTTCATACAAACTTACCATTGCCAAGTGATTTACTTGGATTCTTCTACTGAAGGCATCAACAAACTTTTTAACCTTAAATTTTATGTGTTTAATCTCAAAATCAAATTCGCTCAGCACGACCAATCATCTTGCTTGCCTGGAATTTAACTTTGGTTGTCCAAACAAATATTTTAGTCCACTGTAGCCTGAAATGAGCATGAATTTCTTGCTAAGGAGGTAGTGCCTCCACATTTTTAGTGCATGAACTATGGCAGCTAGTTCTAAATCGCGTGTCACATAATTTTCCTCATGCTTATTTATCTTTCTATATTCATAGCACACTACTTGCCCTTCCTGCATTAATTCCCCACTGAGTCCTTTGCATGCATCAATGCACACCACAAAATACTTGTCAAGATCTAAGATCCTTAGCACTGGCGCACGAGTGAGTAATTGTTTTAACTGCTCAAAGCTTTTTGCACATTGTGCAGTCCACTCAAATATTCCCCCTTTTTTTCTGCAAGGTTGCAATGGGATGACCAATTCTGGAGAAATTCTGAAAAAATATCTTGTAATATCTTTCCAATCCCATGAATGATCTAATTGCATCCACGTTATTTGGAGTTGGCCATTCCCTTATGGCTTTGATGCTTTCGGGGTTAATTGATACACCTTCCTTAGATATGATGTTCCTTAGGTAGTGTATATGTGACTGGAAGAAGTTTCACTTGCTAAGTTTTTCATAGAGCTTGTGCTCTCTCAATAACTGTAACACTACAACCAAGTGTTTCTCATGTTCTTCTTTCTTTCTTGACTGAACTAATATGTCATCAAAAAATACTATGACAAATTTGTCCAAGTAGGGATGTAACACAATGTTCATCAGGCACATGAACAAGGTAGGGGAATTGGTAAGCCCAAAGGGTACAAGAACGAATTTGTAGTGCCCATGTATTGTAATGAAAGGAGTTCTATGAATATATTCTTCCTTGATTCTCACTTGATGGTAGCCTGACTTGAAGTTGATTTTAGAGAAAACTGTTACTCCTCTCAACTGGTCAAAGAGAACATTGATCCTTGGTAGTGGGTACCTATTCTTAATGGTTACCTTATTTAGTTGCCTATAGTTAGTGCACAATATAAGGGTTCTATATTTCTTCTTCACAAATAATACGAGTGCTCCTCAAGGAGACACATTGTTCTTTATGTAGCCCTTGTCTAACATTTCCTTCAACTATAATTTGAGCTCAACCAACTCCAGGGTGCTCATTCTATATGGTGCCTTAGATGTTGGTGCTACTCCTGGCACCAGTTTGATAGAGAAATATCTCTCTCTATGAGGATGTAGTCCAGGAACATCCACTAGGAAAACATATGCAAACTGTTGCAAAACAGGGTACTTTTGAAGTAATTCAACTTCCTTATCATCTAGTTCTTTTCTAGCTTCCTCATTCTAGAAAATTTGTACTACAACCAACATGCATATCTTATTGCTACTATGTTTGGTACTTATAACTTCTTGGGTTGTAATTGCTGTCTTATTAGGTTCAGCTACCATAGCTATTCGAGATCCATAAACCATTCCTACCGGTGGTCAAAATTTTGTTGAATATATTTGCATAGTAGTAATAAACCTTAGTTATATGGGTTTCCTCTTGCCTTACAACACTCTTTTTATTCCTTGTTCATGCAAGCATTCTATTGCTTTCTCATAGCAATCTACCTTGGTCTAGTGCAAGTACAACCAGTGCATGCCCAATAACAAATCATGCCCACCCAATGGTAACACATTAAAGTGGGTTTTCGTGGGCATGCCATTCAGCTCAATTGCACATGACCTTACCCACTAGTTGATTTTTCTCTTTGTGTGTGTTGCCAATTGAACTAGCCAAGTGTTGAGGCTCATCATTGAGTAATTATATGGGCCTTAATTGGCCTTAATTCACCTCCTAGCTTAGTCAAACCAACTATTCTCACAACTTATTGCATACTTTTTATTATATTTTGTTTATGAGATGAGTTAGAGTTGGATATTTTGCTTTGTGGTCTAATGTGCATATAATGCAGGAATAAAGGATACAAGCAAGGAAAATGTAGGCATAAAGGATAAAAGAAAGGAACTATGGGAAAGGCCCCGGTCAAAACTCGAATGGGACAAGGGAGAGTAATTATAGGAGGTGAATTCTCTTGATTTACTACCCCTCCATTCGAATATTCCTCCATCAGCTCAGAGTGCAAACAGCCATCACTTTGAAGACTAGAAGACAACTGAGCAAGTGAAAGTGACACAAACCAGTTTTTCTTGAGTTAGAGGTCAAGCCTCCCTAATGGGAAGGAAGTCGTTAAAGACTTCAGATGTATAAATAGAGAGGTTTAGGACCTCAATAGGATTTGGAATTCTATTGTAAAACTCTACTTTGTTTCTAGCTACAAGAGACTTGTGACAGTTGTTCTATAATCCATGGTTTTTATAATAAGAATGAGTTGTATTTAAGCCAGCTCTGAGTTAACTCTGAGGGATGAATCTCTTGGGTTAGGGCCCAACCCAAGCAGCCAAAGCTCCTCTTTATTGTACTATTATGCTAGCATATTCCCAATTTTCATTGTTCATTTGCTTAAATAAGTTTCCTGTTTTTCTATTTATTTTCTTAAGTAGTTGCACTTTCGCTACAACAGTATAACATAGATTGTTCATGGTTTTTCTATTTAGTTGCTTCAGTCGCTGCATTTGCTTCAATTTACTTCCATTTGTGCCTTCTTTTAGTTCAAAGGTTAGTTAGAGGAGAAATATCACTATTAGGCTGTGCATTGGTGTCTTGGCTTCATCTCTTCTGTCTGGGACATGACTTAAGGAAGGGACTCTTCAGCAGCCCGAAAAGCATAGGTTTCTGGTTCTCGCATGAGCTTGGGAGTTCGTTGTTTGATGTAGTTATTTGTTCACCTGCACTAGTTTTCTCTGTCATTTTTGTTTAAAGTCGCCTTCATCACGTTCCTCATGCATCGCATCCTCATCGCCCAATCATAAACAAACCTTCACATTCACCATCTGATTCATTATTTTCTCCAATTGTTGCCTCATGTGGAGTCCACCACTTGCTTTATGATCTTTAATCTCCATCGTCGATCCGTCTCTTGATCCGATGTCTATCGCATCGCCCAATCACTTTATGCACTTTAAACCCCGACCGTCGATCTACCTTGCCTAATCCAATGGCTATCGCTTCACCCGATCACCAACTAGCTTGGCCAAGCTCGATATTTGATTAACCTCGCCTAATCCAATGACTATCGCGCAATCTCGCGCGGATTAGTGCATGAACATTATCCGCCTGAGAGCACGTGAGAAAATTGGTTTTCTCATGCTACGTGCCATGCAATAAGGCTGATCACATGAAATTTAAAAAACAACTTACAACAATAAGGGCACACGAGAAACTACTTACTGCCTTAGAAACCCGCTCCATCATTTCCGCACATTTATGTTTCCTGCGATACGATCTCTGCCATCCATCTCTTGACTTCATCTGCGCAATAATATCTCAATCGTTCATCATTGTGTTAACCTCGTCCGTTCATCTCTTGACTTAATCTCTGTGATTAGATCTTGGTCATTCATCTGCTTTGTTACCCTATTCATCCATCCATTCACTTAAGCCTTCGCAATACGATCTCCATCGTTCATCTTGTTCATTAACCCATTCATCCATTTATTCACTTAAGCCCCACGATACGATCTCCACCTTTCATCCTGTTCATTAACCTCTTTCATCCATTTATTCGCTTAAGCCCCGCGATAAATCACCACCATCCATCTTCTATTTGTTGATTGATTCAACAGTCCCTATGCATTAATGTGTCCTTAAGTCCTCTTTTCATTGATTTCGACCTCTGATTTCTCTTCCGCTTCAAACCCGATTTAGTCTAAGTTACTTTGCTTACACCTTAGTCTAGTTTAATGTTTTTTTTACTTCTGCAACTTAGATAGCAGCCTTAGGTTAGTGATTTTTTTATCAATTCTGCTTAGCGTAGCTGTTTAATTGGTTAGTTAGGTTTTGGTGTGGTTTATCATTACATGTTGTTTCCTTCAATACTGCAGTAGAAGTAGCTCTCCCTTAGGATATATTTTCTTTTCTTCCATCAAATAGTTAAGCTTCTTCTGACCCTATCGAAGTCTGGCTTGGAACCCCTAGGATCTCTTGCCAGATGAGCAGTGACAACAGGGAATACCTTCACTTCTACTTGTGCATATAGCACTGTCACCTCCAAGTTTGTACGAACCCCGGGTTGATAAGTAAAGTTGGTATCCCTAGGAGTTTAAGCATTATTGTTGCAATACTTAGGTTCATAATTTTTTGGCGCCGTTTCCGGGGAGGTGTCTAAGTAGAAGTAATTACTATTTTCTTCTATTTTCTAGTCTCCAACTTTCTTTTCTTCTACTTCTACTCTTCAATTTTCTTCCATTAGTTTATTTTTGCAAAAGTAATCTAGTAGCTTCCTTTATTTCATTTGTCATTAGCTGCTTTCCTTTCCATTCTACAAGTTCTTTCTAGCTTTAAAGAAAATCTTACAAAAACCAACCCAAAAACATTTCCTTTCATGCCTCATGGGAATAGGGACAATTTAGGGAAATTCTTGACAAATACCCCCACTGCATCCAACAGTCAACCTTCTCTCTGCTTCGATGACTATGAAGTGGAACAACATTTAGGTGAGCAACCTTACATATTTGAAGAACCTACAAGGGAAGAAGAAGAGGAAGAACCCATTCCTACTGAAAAAATGGCTGGAAACCAAAATGACAGGGGAGATAAAGAGAGAAATGAGAGTGCCTTCCCCATCAAGTAAACCAATGGGGACACTAAGATAAAGAATATAAGCCCCTCTGCTCTACCTCATTTCCATGGCCTGACCACAGAGGACCCTGACACTTTCCTATTTGAGTTTGTTGTTATATGCCGAACCTATGACTATACAGATGATGAGAAAAAGTTAAAATTGTTTCCAACTACCTTCAAGGATGTAGCATTGCGTTGGTTCATGGGTTTACCTGGAGATAGCATCGCAACTTGGGCTCAAATGCAACTGAATTTCAACAACAAATATAAGGACTATTGTAGGTCAAAGGATACTAAAGAAGAGATTTTCAGGATGACCATAGGCTAGGATGAATCCTTATAAGACTATGAAGAAAGATTCCATCTCAGTTACAAAAGGGCCAGGTGCACACTTAACCCTGAGTCACTAAAGCGGGTCATGCTTAGAGGAGTAAGGGAGGATCTCTTAGATACCTTACATATGATAGCAGGAGGAGATGTCTACCAATTACCCTATGAGGATATTAAGACTGTCTCTAGAAACCATTCTAGGGTAGCCAGGAAAAAGGGTAGGGGTAGTCAACCTTGGCTAATACATCATCCTCCAACTTATCCATCAAGGGTGAAATTGGAAATATGTTGGAAGATTTCAAAAGTGATGTGTTGCAAACCCTTGCCTTGCAATTGGAGACCATGAATATCAAAAGGAAGCAAGAGGAAACAGAGAGAGCCTTGGCCATATTTTGTCCTAGGTGCACTAGGAGACATCCTAGGAACGAATGTCCATTGAACTATATTAAGATTTGCTCAATCTGTAAAGAAAACCACTCCACAGACAAGTGCCCTTCTTTACCTGGACTCAAAGTTATATATCAAGGAGCTGAAGGGGTGATTGAGTAGCTTTGCTACATCCTCCTGGGCCTAGACCATACCAGCAGGGTATGCAAGGGTCATCCCATGCATATTACAACCCCAACCAAACCACAACTATACCTTCTTGGGGACCCCCTGCTCATCCTTCCTAGTCTACACCCCCTCCTTGGTAATATACATATCAATATCAATCCTAGCCAGTCAGCCAGTCATTTCAACCTTATGTTTAGCCACAACATCAGTGGAATACCCCACCCCAGGGGTGGAGGCCCCAATTCAACAATGTTCCAACCCTATTGCCTCCACCACCTAGCCAACCACAACTCCTGCACTCTGCTCCACCCAAACAACCCCAAATGCTTGCCCAACCAAATATAAACCCAATCAATAGGTAGGCTCAACAAGTCTACAGTGGAGAGACATCATACCCAGCTTATGCTATAGATATCTAGGAGATCAACCTACGATCTGGGAGAATTATCCCAGACAAACAACCTCCCTCTCCACATAGGGAGGTTGAGGAAGAAAGAGAGGAAAGCAACCTTAAAGTAAATCCACCCTTTCCTGTGAGATTAACCCAACCACTCCAGCCTACCCCAGAAGAAACTGAACTTCTGGGAGAATTGAAAAATATATGTGTAAAGATCCCCCTTCTCCAAGAAATCAAAGATGTTCCCATTTACAATAAGTTGATTAAGGAGAAGTTCTTCAAGCATCCGTGAAGAAGAAAAAGGGATTCCCCTATCATTAATGTCATTGGGCAATTGTCTCACTTAATGCCGAGGAAGGTAATATGTCCAAAATATTTGGACCCTAGAAGCCCTGTAGTAGATGTGCACATCAATGGCACCATTGTCCCACACACTTTGATTGATCTTGGGGCTGCCATTAATGTGATGACCAAGGACACCATGCTCAAGCTCGACCTCCAAGGGTCATTGAAGAAGACCACAACAATTTTGCAACTTACAGACCATTCCATAGTCACCCTTGAGGGAATTGTGAAGGATGTGATTGTCTCCATTGATTCCTAGGAATACCCTGCATATTTCCTAGTTCTCCATCCTAAGGCTAAGCTTACTGGTTACCCTCTCATCCTTGGGAGGCCATGGTTGGCCACAACTGATGCTTACATTAGCTGCAAAGCTAGGAATATGACCATCAATAATGGGCATATGTCTAAACAATTAGTCCTATACCGTCCTTCTCAACCTTCTCTAGAGCATGATTTACCTTTATGGTTGGAGGAGGAGGAAGAAGATGAGGTTTATTCTACCCAGCTTTATGTTTTGGAAGCAACCATAGGAGGAGAACAACAAGATGAGGATGACCTAATTGAACACCTGCTCCAAATTCCAACTCCTAGTTCATTGCCATTAGAAGAAGAAGTAAGGGAAACCTAGAACAATCATCCAACTGACTTATGCTTGGCCAATTCCAACCCATTCCATGTCAAAATCATAGAATTTGGCCTAGAGAAAACTTTGAAAATTAATCCATCTCTTTTTGCTTTAGAAGAGGAAAAACTATGCAACATGTTGAGAGAGAACCTAGAAGCCTTCGTTTGGAGTTATAAGGAAATGAAGGGAGTACACCCCTAAGTGTGTACTCACCACATATACATCAAAGAAGGTTGCAAGGCAGTCAGGCAACCACAAAGGAGGATGAATCCAGTGCTTAAAGACATAGTCAAAGAATAACTGCAAAAACTGCTAGATGCAAGATTCATTTACCCTATCTAAGATAGTGAGTGGGTCTCTCATGTTAGTGCTTGGATCTACCTCACGCTGAAGGAAGGTAGGTCTCGGGTAACATCAAACCATGCTTAACCTGGTAGCTAGCCCTACCAGGTCAGGAGAGGGCTCTCTCCTTGTCAATATCAATTAGGATATTGGCAATTAGGGCTTGAGATGACTGAATTTAACGTAGATTTTAGGCTAGGTATAGTAGCTCAGGGTTTTTGGTTTGACTTTTAGGTTTTGGTTGTTAGATCAATTGGAGAAGGGAGATTGAGTTCAGGAAATCAACTCAGGGATACAATCATGTTCTGTGAGGCGAGGTAGACAAGTGTTTATGTACTAGCAATGGACTAAGATGGTAGTTTATACAGCTGAGGAGTTGAGGAGGGCATAAAGAAAATATGGATCCTCTTCAAACAGTTGAAAACATTGAAAACTAAATGCAATCCCAAGACAAAGCACTGTAACTTAGTGTATTTTGTCTATTCACCTTGATTCATTTATTTTAGAAGAGAGAGAGAGATGTGGATACATATAAAACATAAAAAAAACTCATTACAAAGAAGAAACAATACATAAACTCACTATCAAGAGAATCCCACAAAAATAGCTGTAAAACCTGGTTTTATTCCTTGCCAAACCGCTGATACAAAATGTTCAATGAGTCCCACCACTTCTACCAAAGTCCAACCTTTACAAATGACTAAGAAATTACATAATATAGGCAAGGAAACCACTCATGCTAGCTATCAGGGTCAAATCCATGAGAAAACGGGTGGTTTCAACCATATCTAAACTAGGAACACAAAAGTAGGCAGTGGAACGACTTGCCTCTAAAACTTAGGAAACCAATTCATTACAGCTCAAAACCACTTGGAACTTGATGTATCTACCCTATGAAGTGATTTTCATCTATAATTACATCAAATACATATTTTACCATGCATACATTTACCAAAACAAGAAGAAAATTCAACCATTGAAGAAACTGGGCGAAATTTTGAGTTTTAGGCAAAATTGAAAAAAAATTCCCTGATGCGTAGCGTCGTGAGCTTGATGCGTAGCACCGCTTCAAGGCTACTTTTGGAGGCCTTCCGCTCATCCAAATCAAGTCCAAGATAGCTTGTTGGAAATCCCTACCTGTCTAGTTTCTGGAACACTTTGCATTATCAGATTTGGAGGTCATTTTCCCCTTCAAAAGTTGATTCTCCCAAGACTGCTTCCTGTGGGTCGAAAAAGTGGCAGAGAGGGCACTTTTTGAGTGCTTTTTGCCCTTTTGACAGGCAGGAGCTTCTCCAAAATTGATGAAATTTTTTGGGTTGGCTTATTTTTTTATGCTAAATCCAAATCTATAAGCCATTTTTCAATAGGATGCACCAATTCAATGCACAACGCCGATGGTGTTGTGCATTAGCCAGAATTTCTTGTGTTTCGTAATTCAAAATTTTGAAATTGACAAAATTGTTTCAAAATTTGCCTAATTTTGGCTCAAAGCTGCATCATGGGTTACTTTGTTGGGCTAAAGTCACATCAGCCAAAATGTTGAGCTATTCATCCTTCTCTCTGCCTTTTAAGGCCCTCCTTAATATTGTTTTAAGGTGCTTGATCCTCATGTTGCATATTCTATTCTGGGTCAAATAATGGTGGGCCATATGCCTTTGCTTTCTTTAGAAGCCCCTCAAGGTGAATGTTAAGTCTTTCAAGCCATATTTTTGTATCATGCTCCACTTCTTGTTCAATAAGAGTCAAGGGAACCAGATGCTCTTTGTTGCTTTGCCATTGAATTTTTAGAATCTCTAACTCCATTTGGCTTTGTTTACCCTCTAACTGCTTATTCTCCTACTCTAGGTAACTGATAATATATCTAGCTCTAGCCAACTTATCATTTGACATGTGAATATGAGCCTCTTTCTCTTTCAAAAGTATGCTTTGATCTGATGATGGGCTTTCAAGATCAATTACCTGAGTGTGATGACGTGGCACATTATCATCATGCTCCTCAAGATGAAACTCCCTCTCAACATCATCATCAAGCTTTTCTCGTAGGACCTTTCCTTTTCCTTTGTCTACCTGCTACAAATTCCTTTCCCTAGAGCTGTCACTTAGGGTGTCCTCCTCAAAATCAAGGTCTCTGTCTCTTTCCATGCTTGTCTGTATGGGATGATGTGGTGATGATATGGTGAATGGTGGATAATAGATGGGGGGAAAGATGAGTATGAAGAGATTTATGAAAGGAAGACTAGTGGTGAGGTGAGGTAGGGGAGTGAGAGGGATGGATAGAGGACCTAGGGTTTTGATGTATGAGGGACTTATGGTTTGATAAAGGGGATTAGTTTTAATAGGGAAAGGGGAAAAGGAATATGAGTGAAATGAGATAGGATTAAAGGGTAGGTTTAGGGCAAGTGAAAATGGGAATATTGAGACAAGGAAGAAGATTTTGCAATGGTGACAAATAAGATAGGAAAACGCACTAGGGTTTTGAGCCTTAGGAGATAAAAATATAATTGAAGCATAAAAACCCTACCTAGGCTCCAAAGTGAGTGTACTTGCTTGTTAAGAAGGAAAATGAAGAATTTGGGAGGGTTTGAGATGATTTTTTTTGGTTTTGAACCTTCAATAGCCAATGCACAGTGCCTCTCTAATGCGCAACGCCCCTCTAATGCGCAACGCCCCTCTGATGCGCAACGCCACTAGCCCAATGTGCAACGCCTCCCTGTTGCACAATGCCTTTTGCAGATGACTTTTGAAGGCCTTTCCGGTGTCCAAATTTAGCATGTGATAGCTCATTGGAAATACTATCGAGTCTACTTTCCATAAAATCTTGAAGTTTTAAATTTGGAGTTAATTTTCCCTATCAAAAGTCAAATCTCCCAAGACTGGTCAAAATGTGCAGAATGAGGCTAACTAATTGCAAAGTGCTATTGCAGTCAACTTTTAAAGGTCTTACTCAACTCCAAATTGATCTAATGATAGCTCATTGGAAATATCTCTCTATATAGATATCATTTAAATCATCAAGAAAGTCATTTGAATATCCTAGCTAGGTGAAATCTTGATTTTCCCAAGGTCACTCCAGAAGTGCATCAATCCTCCTGAGGCTAATGATGTTTTTGACATTTCTCCCAAAACATGAAACTTTTGTAAAAACTGAAAGAGGTTTTTCTTCTTGGATAAATTATGAACAAAAATCTCTATCACTTTCGTCAATGCATCTTTTAGTGCTCAGAAAAATAGTTTGAAGAAAACCTATCCCAATATGTGGAACAAGGGATTTGTAGAAATGAAGGGAAATGAAGGGGATGAAGGGCTTCTAAATTCTTGAGAAAATTTTTGGAAGTAGGGAGGGATGTTAGGAAGAAAGGGAAAGTGGAATTTCATATATTTAGTGAGGGGAAGGGGTCCAAAAGGGAAAAACACAGGCCTAGCCTAGCAAATTGTCAAATAGTAGCAATAAGCTAGGGTTTGTGGGAAAATGATGAATTTGAGGGATATCAGTGATGGGAATTGTTTAAGAAGGTATATTAGGGATAGGGGAAGGTGTATGAACATTAGTACACAAGTTTTGTTGATCATTTGGCCATCCAAGAAAAATTACATTCAAAACCCTAGGAGAGGGAAATAGGCCTTACCCAAGTACAACTGAAGCACAAACAAGGTGTAAAATGACCCATTGCAACCTGAAATGATGATGAAAACTCTTTGAATGATGGTACACTAAGCTGAATGGTGACATGGACCAATACTTGGAAGACTTTGGAAGGAGTGAAAACAACCCTAGACCTAATACCTAGTAACCAAATTTTACTTGAAGACTCACTGAAATGACAAAATTTGACTTTGACACCCTGAGACCACTTTGTAAGAGCTTATTTGATCACTGATGGAAGGCTTCAAAGGCTAACACTAACATCTCCTTTACTGTTAGTTCCCAAGAAAAATGGTAAGTGGAGGATTTGTGTTGATTATAGGGAGTTGAACAAAGCCATAAAGAAGGATCATTTTCCCCTACCCTTCATTCACCAAGTGCTAGATGGTCTGGCAGGGAAGAAGTTCTTTTCTTTCCTAGATGGATTTAGTGGGTACAACCAAATCCAAATATGCCCAGAAGACCGGGATAAGACCACATTCACCTGTCCTTGGGGTACTTTTTCCTATAGGGTCCTTCCTTTTAGCCTTGTAATGCTCCTGCGACTTTCCGGAGAGCAGCCTTGAGTATTTTTGCTGAATTAGTACAAGATGTTGTGGAAATATATATGCATGAATTTACACCTTATGGATTTGATTTCCAAAAAGCCATGACTAACCTAGGCAAAGTATTACACAAATGCATTGAAATGAACATGTCTCTCAGTCCAGAAAAATGTGAATTCTTAATGACTGAAGGGATTGTGCTAGGTCATTCAATATCTTAGCAAGGACTGCAGGTGGACCCAAACAAAATAGCAATAATCCAAAGGGTCCCACCTCCACAAAAGCATAGATATGTCAGGAGTTTCTTAGGGTTAGCTGGATACTACCGAAGGTTCATAAAGGACTTCAGAAAGTTGGCGTCTCCTTTGTTTGGGTTGTTGGCCAAATATTCTGAGTTTATATGGTGAAAGAGCTATCAAGAGGCCTTAGACATTCTAAAGGATAAGTTAACCACTACACCAATCCTTAGAGGCCCAAAATGGGCCCTCCCTTTTCATATTCATGCTGATGCCTCACACAAAGCCATAGGAGTAGCCTTAGGTCAGGAAGAGGAGAAATTACCCTATGCCATCTACTTTATCAGTAAGAACCTGTCAAAGGCTAAACTAAACTACACTGTGACCGAAAAGGAACTCCTGGCTATTATGCATTCATTGAAAAAATTTAGGCATCACATTATAGGCTATCAAACATGTGTGCATACTAATCATGTTGCAATCAAATATTTAATGAACAAACCAAATGTGAATGTTAGAATTATAAGATGGTTACTTTATTACAACAGTTTGATCTAACTATTGTTGATAAGCCTGGTAAGGAAAATGTTGTTGTTGACTTTCTATCTAAGATGAATCTTCTTGTAGGTGAAGAAGGAATGGTGGATGACCAGTTACCAGATGAGAATTTATTTGCTATTTTAGTTCTCTCCCCATGGTTTGCTGATATAGAAAACTATTTGGTATTAGCATAGTTCCCACCAAAATTTCCCTCCAAAGAAAAGAGCAAGATAATCAGGAAAAGCACCCCTTTCACCTAGATTGGGGGCAATCTGTTCAAACTTGGCCTAGATCAAATCTTGAGAAGGTGTGTAAGGGAAGAGGAAGTCTTTGACATCCTTCTAACCTATCATGATGGGCCTTATGGAGGCCACTTTTTAGCAAAGAGGACAACATTCAAAGTGTTGCAAGCAGGCTATTATTGGCCTACTCTTCATTAGGATGTGAAAAAGTACATTAGTCAATGTGATCAGTTCTAGAGGATGGGAAAGCCTACTCCAAGAGATGAAATTCCACTACAACCTCAAGTGACTTTTGAGCCATTTGATAAGTGGGGCATGGACTTCACTGGGCCTATCAACCCTCCTTCAAAGAAAAAACAACACATCATTGTATGCACTGATTATTTGACTAAGTGGGCTGAAACCAAGGAAATTAAGGCAACAACAGAAGAGAAGGTGGCTGAGTTCCTAATGGATAATGTATTCTACAAATTTGGGTACCCTAGAGCGCTAGTCACAGACCAAGGTAGCCAATTTACCTCCCGGATGATTGAAGAACTGCTCAGCCATCACAAAATCAAGCATAGGACCTCCACTCTTTATCATCCACAAGATAATGGGCAAGTGGAGGTGACCAACAGGGCACTAGAGAACATCTTAACCAAGGTAATGAGCAACAACAGGTTGGATTGGGCAGAGAGACTAGTTAAGGCCACTTGGGCCTATAATAAAACATGGAAGACCACCACTGGATTTACACCCTATGAGCTGGTCTATGGGAAAAAGGCTTTGTTGTCCATTGAGTTTGAATATAACACATAGAGGATGGCAGCCCAACTAGATTTGGATCTCAGTCATGCACAAAAAGAAATATTGTTACATTTGAATGGCTTGGATGAATTTAGAATGCAATCCCTCTTACATACAGAGATAGTTCAGCTTTAGAGGAAGATTTGGAATGAAAAACATATTAAGAAGAAGCAAGTTCAAGAGGGATACTGAGCATTGTTATATGATCCTAGGTATAAAGACTTCAAGGGTAAGCTAAGGACAATATGGCTTAGGTGGTGGAAAGATGCCATGACAATGGTTCAGTGCAAATCATAACCATTGATGAAGAAGCCATTCCATTGCTAGTTAATGGACACCGATTGAAAATGTACAAGAGGCCTTTATCAAAACAAGAGTTCATTGACAATATCAATCAGAAAGCGACGATGGTGGAGCAAGTTCCAACTCCTCCCTCATCAGGTCATTGAAAAAGGAAAACAAAAGAATAAAGATTCAGGTGAAAACCTCCATGAGCCGCCTGAGTACCATCTTTGGGTTGAAAACCTCATGAGGCAGCCCAAGGATGAGAAAAATGAAAAGGATAAGAAGATCCCTGGGTGAAAACCTTCCTGGAGGCACCTAGGGTAGATATCTAGGGTGAAAACCTCTTTGAGGCAGCCTAGGTGTTTTTTTTTAATATATAATAATAATAAAAAAAACATAAGTGTTATTTGCAGGTGGGTGAGAAAGAAAAGCAAGGAGAAAAGAAAAGATCCAAAGGGAACCCTGCCTCACATATATTCATCTCCTCCACTCTTTACCATGCATCCCTGCATCAATCCCATTATTTTTCAATTCATTGTTTCAATTCAGGTGAAGATTGTGTTTTCTACCAAAATCACCTCAACCATTACCATCTTTCCTGCATCGACACACACTCCTACTCCCTCTGTCCATTCATTACAGCATCCTCACAACACCAGCTAGCAACATGATCAAGAAATTCTAAGGGAGACACCAAACATTGCCAAGTGGTGATCCATGAGCTCCACAGCAGCAACATTAGATCCAGGTGCTCCACAACAGTAGCAGCAACATCAGAGCTTCAGTCACAGACACCTGCAAAAGATAATATACCATCAACAAACAGCATAGGAGGAAGAAGAATGAACATCAACAACACCTCTGTTCTTTAACAAGTGTAGCATGGCATCAAGACCATAGGTAAGTATCCATCTCACTCACTCATATGCATCATTTGATCAAAAGTTGTAAAGGTTAAGAGGTAGTTGGTTTATAAGTGAAAAGGTGGAAAAAAGGAAATTCTTTAATAAGTCAAAAGAGAATGCAAGAGTCCATAGATACAATATTGTTATGGCAACCATTTGAGAATGCTTGAAGAATTAAGATTTGGGGAAGAAACACCATTTCACCAAAAACTCAGCGTACCCTATTTCTTGATGCAATCACTCATAGACTCCAGCAACAAAGTAAAGGATGAAAATTCCCAACAGTTGGCTCACCATGGTTTAATCAAAATCCTCATTGAGGATGCCCTACAAAACGTTAGGATCCTTATAAAATGGTTAGTCTTCAGAGACTTACTAGTAGAGGATGACATCAAAACCCTCATCTACGATGTTAGTCCTTCTGTCAATAAGGAGTAGGAAAAACAAGAAGAAGATACAAAGCTAGATGGGATGAGATGGATGAAAAAGAAACTAATACAAAGGAACATGTTGAAACACAAGGAGGATGATGCTGAAACAGAGGAATAAATTGATGGAGATGAGAAAAAACAACAAAAGGAAGAAGATAAGAAAAACAAAGAGGACAACTACAAGAAAAGGAAAACCAGCTAGCATGTATGGCCAGCCTCTCCTTGGAGGCCATCCGGTGTAGGATGCCAGCTAAATCGTATACTCTTTACCTCAGAGAAAAATGGTTGAAATTTCAGATTAAAACACTAGCATAAAGGGGCACCATGCCATTTTAGGACTGCAGACAGTTTATTAATCTATGTGATCAAACTGCACTAGAGGATAGGGCCAAAATGGCTGAGTTTTACTTGCACAACGTGGCCCTCACAGACATGAATATCTAGGATCCTAATGTAGAGCCAGGAGATCTACAATTAATGGATTTGGCATCATCGATGAACCCTGAGAAGTCAAGGGTTGCAGAGATGAAAAGGATATTGACCAGAGAACAAAAGAAACCCCTTTTCATCAGAGTTGAAAAATCAAATCCCATGGCCCTAATTAGCACCCATAATCTAATTGAAAATGATCCTCAGCTGATGCTTAGATATCTTTCTGCCCAAGAGCAAGAAATTTCACATTTTCAAGATATGTTTAGGTTGCTAAGAGATGATAATCTACATGCCTGCTAAAGGGGATGGAAAACACTGCCACATAGCTTGAATACCAGAGAATATCACTCCCCTCAAAGGTTGAGAGAGACACTCAACATGACACCTATGTATAAGCAATCAATGTAAAGGTTGAAGGTCAATTGGATAGGCCTAAAACTCATTCCACCACTACTCCTAGGGATGCTAGAAGGGAGAAAAGTAGAAGAGGAAAAGAGGCAGTGGGAAGAAGTCGAAAGGAAAGTAGGCTTCTATAAACAAGAAGAAGAGACCATAACAGAAGCGTGGGATGTTAGAGAGGCTACCAGAGTAATGAAGGGCATGGACATTGACTAAGTTTCTCAGAGGATGAGCAACACTTTCAGTAGGGGGGTGATGATGAGCCTCATCATTGAGTAATTATATGAGCCTTAATTGGCCTTAATTCACCTCCTAGCTTAGTCAAACCAACTATTCTCACAACTTATTGCATACTTTTGATTATATTTTGTTTATGAGATGAGTTAGAGTTGGATATTTTTCTTTGTGGTCTAATGTGCATATAATGCAAGAATAAAGGATAAAAGCAAGGAAAATGCAGGCATAAAGGATAAAAGCAAGGAACTATGGCAAAGACCTTGGTCAAAACTTGAATGGGACAAGGGAGAGTAATTATAGGAGGTGAATCCTCCTTATTTACTACTCCTCCATTCAAATATTCCTCCATCAGCTCAGAGTGCAAACAACCATCAGTTTGAAGACTAGAAGACAACCGAGCAAGTGAAAGTGACACAAACCAGTTTTTCTTGAGTTAGAGGCCAAGCCTCCCTAATGGGAAGGAAGTCATTAGAGACTTCCGATGTATAAATAGAGAGGTTTAGGACCTTAGTAGGATTCAGACTTCTATTGTAAAACTCTACTTTATTTCTAAGTTGCAAGAGACTTGTGACAGTTGTTCTGTAATCCATGGCTTTTATAATAACAATGAGTTCTATTTAAGCCAGCTTTGAGTTAACTCTGAGGGGTAAAGCTCTTGGGTTAGGGCCTGACCCAAGCAGCCAAAGCTCCTCTTTCTTGTACTATTATGCTAGCATAGATTCCTAGTTTTCATTGTTCATTTGCCTAAGTAGCATAGATTTCTGTTTTTGTTCATTTGCTTAAATAAGTTTCCTGGTTTTCTGTTTATTTGCTTAAGTAGTTGCACTTTCGTTACAACAATATAGCGTATATTGTTCATGGTTTTTTTGTTCAGTTACATCAGTAGCTGCATTTGCTTCAGTTTACTTCCATTTGTGCCTTCTTTCATTTCACAGGTTAGTTAGAGGAAAAAGATCACTATCAGGCTATGCGCAGGTGTCTCGGCCTCATCTCTTCCCTCTGGGACAATAACTTGAGGAAGGGACCCTTCAGCAGCCCCAAAAACACAAGTTTCTGGTTCTCTCATGAGCTAGGGAGTTTGTTGTTTGATGCAGTTATTTGTTCACCCACACTAGTTTTCTCTATCATTTTCGTTTAAAACTGCCTTCAACACGTTCCTCATGCATCACTTCCTCACCACCCAATCACCAACAAACCTTCACGATCACCATATGATTCATTATTTTCTCCAACTGTTGCCTCGCGTGGAGTCCACCACTTTCTTTATGAGCTTTAATCTCCACCGCCGATTTGTCTCTTGATCTGAGAGTTATCGCGTCACCTGATCACTTTATGCGCTTTAAACCCCCACTATTGATCTGCCTCGCCTAATCCAACGGCTATCACTTCACTCGATCGCCAACTAGGTTGGCTGATATCCATATTTGATCAGCCCCACCTAATCCAACGGTTATCACGCAATCTCACGCGGATTAGTGCACGAATGTTATCCGCCCGGAGAACGAGAGAAAAGTGGTTTTCTCATGATACGTGTCTCATAGTAAGGCTAATCGCATGAAATTTTAGAATACAGCTTATAACCTTGAGGCCACACAAGAAACTACTTACTGCCTTAGAAACCTGCTCCATCATTTCCACACGTTTCTGTTTCCCGCTATATGATCTTCTCCATCCATCTCTTGACTTCATCCGCGTGATAAGATCTTAGTCGTTCATCGTTTTGTTAACCTCATCCATCCATATCTTGACTTAATCTCCATGACTAGATCTTAGCCATTCATCTGCTTTGTTACCTTGTTCATCCATCCATTCAATTAAGCCTTCATGATATGATCTCCACCATTCATCCTCTTCATTAACCCTATTAATCCATTTATTTGCTTAAGCCCCACGATACGATCTCCACCGTTCATCCTGTTTATTAACCCCATTCATCCATTTATTAGCTTAAGTCCCGTGATAAGATCTCCATTGTCCATCTTCTGTTCGTTGATCGATCCAACGATACCTATGCACTACTGCGTCCTTACATCCTCCTTTCATTGATTTCGACCTTTGATTGCTCTTCCACTTGAAACCTGATTTAGTCTAACTTTCTTTGCTTACACCTTAGTCTAGTTTAATGTTATTTTTTACTTCTGCAACTTAGATAGCAGCCTTAGGTTAGTGATTGTTTTTGCAATTCTGCTTAGCATAGTTGTTTAATTGGTTAGTTAGGTTATGGTGTAGTTTATCATTGCATGTTATTTTATTCAATACTGCAGTAGAAGTAGCTCTCCCTTAGGATAGATTTGCTCTTCTTCCATCAAAGAGTTAAGCTTCTTCTGACCCTATAGAAGTCTGGCTTGGAACCCTTGGGGTTTCTTGCCAGATGAGCAGTGACAACATGTAGTACCTTCACTTCTACTTGTGCATATAGCACTGTCACCTCCAAGTTTGTACAAACCCCAGGTTGATAAGTAAAGCTGGTAGCCCTGGGAATTGCAGCATTATTGTTGCAATACCTAGGCTCATCACCAAGGTTCCTGATGCAATCCCTTGGCCAATTCACACTTCTCAACAATTTTTGGGCTGATATAACTATAGTTGGAACATGGATCAATCAAAATGTAAATGACTTGTTGTTGTAGCTTAATTTCCATCTCAATGATGAATTGCTGGTGATATACTTTGCGATTTTCCACTGCTGCATAAAATATTGGCATACTCTAAGCTACCTCACCCACTGTACTTGTGTCGTGAGTGGTGTAAATATTTGGTCCAACATTTTACTGTCGTATATGTAATATCCTCTTGTGGTCTCCACCATAAGTCCAAAACTTAAGTAGTGCTCAGCCTTCAAATTTGGGTTGTATAGATACTAGATGCTACACATTTTTCTTAACAACAACATCAAGATTTGGTTCAAATTGTTGTGCCTGAGATAGGTAATTCACTTATCTCCTGCCTAGGTTTATCTTAGGCCAATTATTGTTGCATCCATAATTTCTCTTGGTCTTCTAGTTACTCTTAATGTCAATCTTGTGCTTTTCTTATTCGTAGCAGTGCCCTAATTTCTTGATAGCATCCTTCAAGGTTTGGGGTTCCAAAAATTTGATCTTATCTCTGAATTCCATGAGTAGTTTGCTATTAAACCTCTGAATCTTGGCCTTCTCTTCCTTGATATATGGTTCAAACCTCAACAGCTCTAAAAATACGGTTACATACTCATCATTGGTTAATTGTCCCATTTTGAGTTCATAATTTTTTTTTTTTTTCTATCATAGTATCATGCAGACAGGTATTGCTTTTTGAAGAGCTTCTCAAACTCTTCCCAGGTTAGCTCCTACTCAGTGATGGCTCTAACATTCTTAAAGTATTCACACCATATGTCGACTTTCCCTTTCAAATTGTATGCAACAACTCTAGCCTTCATATTCTTGGAATAGTCATGTATTCTGAAAATTTTCTTCACTCCTAGCAACCATGCTTTTGTGTCCTCTGCTTTCTTCATGTCCCCATTAAATGTAGGTGGTTTTCCCTTCTTAAATTCCTCAAGCATATCCTCCCTTTCTTTTCTTGATGAATGATGGTGATGGTAAGAATAGTAATGTCATTGGGCATCAATTTTATAGGGTTTGGTTGAATACTTTGTGTGTGTGCTAGTTCCTCCTCTTGGGGTGCTAAAATGTTCACCTCAAGGAACAATGTCCTCACCTCCTTGCCTATGCCTTTTCTTAGATGTGCCACCATCTCCTATGTTGTTGCTTTTTTCTAATTTTTGAAGGCTTTTCCTGTCTCTATGAATTTTCCTCTTAGATTGCCTTTGCCTTTGCCAATCCAAAATACTTTGTAGGATAACCACATTAATATTTTATTTCCTTTCTTGGGCTCTTACCAACCTCTCATTATCGGCCTTAAACCTTCTCACCTCATCCCTTAGACTTCTTGAGGTATCCATCTAGTCTAGGGAATGATCCCCTCCCCCTTAGCCAATTGATATCTCTTCTTCATTAACTCTGACCCCATCGCTTCCATGTTGTGACTGATCAAAACTGTATTCAATGATTTTGATCCTCATCACCATGATTTTTTTTCTTTTAATGTTGCTTACAATGCATTTTCAATCACACACACTCTTAGACATTTCAAAATAATAATGCAAAATCGGCATCAATATTTTACCATGGAGATTCTGCTGTGACAAAAAATCATGTTAGTTTGTCAACTACGCTTACATATCATACACATCAATCATTTAGTCCCTTCAACATGATAATTAAACTAGTAGCGTAAACATGACAAAAACAATCAGCAAATTCACGATTTACAACCTTCAAACATACAACATGACCACAGTGCTATTCTCAGACAATTTTCAATAATATTGGTTTGTCTTTCTTGCAACCCATAACAAAGAAAGAAATTTGACTTTTAGTACTTATATAGTTAATTTTCTTCATTTAATTTCTCTCTTCTTCTTTTTCTATCATCACTTGCTCATGATGAAAGCCCATCTAGTCTGGTTTTGAACCTAGATAGATCTGATACCACTTTGTAATGTACCCAACCCCTTCTCTTTGGTCAAAGGAATTCGGTGTAAAAAAAGTATTTCCTCTCCTTGTTGCAATTGTCTTTGGTTTGGTGCTTTCTGCTACCATTGGAATCAATCCTAGCAATTTCCCATACTCATTGGGTGACTGCCAGCTAAGCCCATATGCACTTAACCTGTTAAGCCTTCTGCGGGCTGAGTTTCCTTTGCGATGGGTTTGGCACCAATGGTATTGTTCTCCACGAAACAACCAAAGGTCAAGGTTAAGCCCTAAACCTCCCATCCTCATCATACTTATTTGCACCCCTGGTCTACTTCTAGAGGAAGTGACTGAAGGTTATTTCTTATCCCGTAGCCTTCTATCATGACGCAATAAAATTGTGCACCACAAACACCCGTTGTGGTTATACCACCAGGTTGACGTTTCCTATGGGGACCGCTCATCCTCACCTTCATTGGTCATATCCCTGCTGCACGGTTTCCCATCAATCCTTTGTGTCTCGGTGCCTCATCTTCCGTTGCATTCCTTAACTGCGCCCACTAACCTACGTCGGGGAATTCCTACTGCGCCACACTGTCATGTGTGTCAACCCATTACACTAAACAACCAATCCACTTCCTACCAAGGTGAGTTATCTTTAACAACTCCCATGTCATCCCGATGCTTAGTCAGCCTGATGATCCTTCCAATGCAATGTTGAAATTTCGAGGTTGAGGTCAGCGGGATGATGTCATGTTGAAGTCTCCTAGGCTATGTGTTGGCCTGTGACTGGTGAGATGTATCACTTAGATTTGGCCCATGTGGCCAACCAAAATAATGAGTCTTCCTGCTATGTGTCCCCTAGACAACCACACCACACTAACATCACCTACTATCTTGTACTCTTGTGAGCCATTCAAATGCTGCCATGTGTCCCTCTAAAAGAGAGAAAAAGGTCCTCTAACCCTTTTCTTTGCATCAATTCCCTTTATTATTCGAAAACCATCGGGTTTTGAAAATGGCTCCAGTGCCATCCCTAAGTGTTTTGTGAGTTTAGAGGTGTTCCCCTGAAACAACTTCTAGCCATCAATCTACGCAATCAACAATGTAGGAGAACTGCTTCCGGGACCCCAAGGCCTAACATGGCTACCAACTCGAGGCCCACCAGAATGCCACTGTGTGGCCCAACACCTATCTCTCAGCATTTCCACTTTGCCTCCCTTTACATTCCTTCAGGATGAACGTGGCGGGCTGACATGTTATGTGGGGTCCACCCGATGCGTTCCCATTGGTGCATGCTTTCCTACATGGCCCGACACTCACATCCTGATGTTTAACCCTGTGAACCCCTTTTTATCGCACTAGATGATTTCCTCTGGACTATCACAACCAGGTGGGCTCCACCCGCTCTATTTCTTCCAAACACTTACCACTTGCGCCTTAATTGAAATATTCCAGGGTGTACCAGATGAGATGGCGTCATCCATGTCTCCTTTACCTGTGTCTTTAGTGATGTCCTGCGCTAATGTGGGTTGTCAGCCAACCCACCCACCAATGGTAACACTATTGGGCACACGTAATCTGTCGTGTCATCTCGCTCTACTCATCCCGCTCCTATCAGCCTGCGCACCTTAGTGAATTATCTGGCTTGGAGCTAACGAGATGACATGTCAATGGGGCCACCTTTGACCAATCATATAACTTCCGAGTTGGCATGGCCGCTAGCTTATCCTTACTAGTTTCCTCCCAAATTTTTCTCACTACTCCCTTCGACGTCCCTCCGGGGAAAACCTTCTAAGCGACGTCAATCTCCTCTTAGCCAATCATGTGCAAGGAGAATCTGTTTCCTCCAATAGGGAGCCATTCCACCCTTAACGTGACTAGATTTTCACCTACAGAGTTTCGAACTAGTGACCTTAACAACACAAAGTTCCTTAACAGTACACCCCATCACCATCTATTTTATGCCCCATGGGATACATTTGTTTTTTATTCTTAATGAATTTCTTCTTCTTTTTCTTTTATTTAAATTCATAAAGGTTAATTTATTATTTTCAAAATTTATCATTTAATTTCATAATAGTTAACTTATTAAAAAATGGTTAAATAATAGTTAAATATTTATGGATAGTTGTCCTGATGATAGGTGGAGTGTCTACTCAAAATTTGAATGTTTCAAAACTTCTTATATACTTTAATTTCAAAAAAGGTTAGTCAACACGCTGACTAACTATGAAAAACTACATCTTGGTATATTAATACTACCATTATATCATTTTTTTAATAAATATTATATATAATTAACAATAAACATAAACTTGTCAATTGAATTTAGCTTGGGTAGTTGGAAAAAATAGTTGTTATAATTTCATTTTTTTTTAATTGTGAAAATAAATAATTTAGGTTAACCTTGGCATCAAATCTATAACCACATAATCTCATAATATATTTAACCAATAGTGACAATTGTATAGTAGCATAGTCCCCACGTCTTTTGATAGTTATCAAGACGCTAATGTAGTTAAGGCAGTGTGGGGCTCACGCTTTATCGTTATTTAAGAACGCTCCATTTCTACAATTGTTTCTGCAAGTCGTACCTCTACACTCTTTACAATTAAATTTTTCTTTGCACCTCTACACTCTGAGGAAACCTGATAACACAATGAAAGCTTCGGTCACAAATAATATCCTTGCATCCAAACAATTTCCAAGTATGTCAAGTGCAAGAGTGCAGAAAGTCGAAAGTGGCTTTAAGAAAATAAAGATACTTAATAGCAATAATGCCCCTTGTGGATTCCTGGTTGTTTCTTTAAGTAATCATCTCCCCAGGGAAATATGATAATCTCTTATGCTGAATAATGCAAAACATCTAAAAAGGTTGAGTGGAAAAGCCCTTTACTCTACTAATTTCTTCATTGATAATCTCTTGTGTTGAATAATTGAAAACATCTAAAACTGTTGAGTGGAAAAGCCATTTACTCTACTAATATCTTCATCAAGATTGAATCAACATTGATTAGAGAAGCTTAAGATTGAATGAACTCACTACCAGTAAATATCAACACTAAATTGGACTTCCCAATCCCTGAGTCTATAATTAGCACAACTTTAAACAAATAATCATAGTCCTCTTCCTTTTTATAAGTCATTATGACAATCCCAACAATCTACGGAATAATCAATGTCAAAATATGAATAACCTTTGTTTCTTTGACTGCTAACACTTTGCAATCGTTATAGCAACTACCCCGAACTACTGAAGATATACCTAACAATATTGTGTATCAAGCAAGTGCATACTCAAAAATTTAAGTCCTACAAAATCAGTATATCAATTTCACTCTAAAGTGCGAAGGAAACTTTCATTGTGCAAGTCCATACTCAAAAATTTAAGTCCCACAAAATTAATATATCAGTTTCACTCCAAGGTGTGAAGGAAGCTTTGATTGTGCCGACTACAGAGATGTGAGAGTATGGAGGTGTGGATGAAGCACAATGAAAGCTTCCTCTACATCTCCACACTTCACACAATAAAAGCCTCCTTTGTACTTCCACAATATGAGGAAATATATTTTGTATTGCCTATAAAAAATATTTTGCAGAATCCTAACTAGAATTTATAAAACAAATATGTGTAAATATCAACCTGCAATATAACCTATGGATTTCTTTTCAATAAATGTCTAGGTTTCGTTTATCTGAGTGCTTTGCAAATGGTCTTTAATTAATGGATGTATTTTGAGTAGGACAAACAATGAGATCAAGAATTACTGAAATATACACCTAAAAAAAATGATCATCCGAAATATAAACCCTTGCACACACAAGTCCTTTGTCCAACCACAATCCCAGTTGGAATTGTAAAGCCAAAAAAAATCTCAACAAAAAACTCTTGGAAACATTGTTAAAAAAACACAATAAAAACTTCCTACACACCTCCACACAATAAAATTAAAAAAAAAAAAATTTAAATAACTTAAATAGTTAAAATAACTGATAAAAAATAAAAATCCGTGGAAGCCCACTTCACCGAAGGCACGGAAAATAAATCATAACATTGCCCAAAAATAAATAAAAATCCACGGAAACCGGTGTGAAAATAAATAAAAAACCAGCAAAAATGAAAATGTTCTAGGGATCCGTAACACTGGCGGCTGGGAAGTAGAAAATGAAAAGTTGTGGAGGTGCTTCCTTGTGCCTTTTCTTAGAAACCACAAATGCAGGAAAGAAAATTTATAGGATTTAAAATCTAAAAATGAGTCGGTGAGATTAGAGTGTATTTATAATGAAGTAAAATTAAAATAGTTAATATAGAGATTGAAAGTGGTAAAACATTTAATTGATTTGAATTGGCAATGTCTACATCAAATTTAAAAAAACCCAGATTTATAAGATTTGAAATCCAAAAAAATTGGTGAAATTACATTTTATTATATTTGTGGTTAGCAAGATTTAACATATTCAGTGTTTTATTGATTGGTTATCAAGATTTAACATATTCAGTGTTTTATTGATTTGTTATTAGTTTTGCTTTGACTAAAAAATTTAAAATCTATCTAAAATTTAAGGTTATAAAATAAAACTTATTTCTATTTATCCTAAATATGATTAGTTGAAATGTCTCCCATCTTATTATTGTGTAATGATGATAAAAATTGACTTTTGTGTATTTTATTATTAATTACCATGTACAATATCACTAATTACTTTGTACAATAAATATAAATAACTTGAAAAATAACATTATATATTAATTACTATGTATCATAAACACAAATGGTTTGTAATTATATTAAAAAAATCCATTTTCTCATTAGTGGAAAGTATTGAATAGACGGCAGGAGCATTCGAGCAATCTAGGGTTTCTGTGAAAGCCTGCTACGACAAATTGCTCTGAACCTCTGCGCACCTGCATTCACTATCAGCGACCTGACCTCTAGCATCAGATCGCGTAGTCGCGGTCTTCATGATCCCCCCCTCAAGGGGAGGGCACAAAGCCTCCCCCAAACAAAGATGCAGAGCAGTGGCAAAACAAAGAAAACAACAAACCAGAGAGGAATCAAGAGGACGGCACGGGTTTGAGTCCTCAGGAGAGAAAGGAGGACAATGAGCGCCCCAAGGTAACCTCAACCACTTGTAAACCAGTTGCAACAGAAAGACCAAACGTAGAACTTCCAAGTCATCAAATCAATGCTAAGATACAATACATGAGAGATCATGCCTTGATAGGTAAATTTATAGGACTCTGGCCAACGGGAAAAGCATTGCGTGGTTGGCTAGCAGCCAAATGGCATCCTAAAGGACACATCACTCTGTAACTAGGACCTAAAGGGTTCTTTACAACCATTTTTAATTGTCTCGAGGATCGAAACAGGGTTCTAGATGGAGGGCCGTATTTCTTCAATGCGGCTGGACTGTATCTCAGAGGTTGGGTAGAGCGCTTCAACCCTGACAAAGAGGACCTCAGCTAGGCTCCAATCTAGATAAGATTGTATTCCCTGCCTATGGTATACTGGGAAGAATCCTCCTTACAAGCAATAGGTAATGTTCTGGGCGAGTTTATCAAAGTGGCAGAGGAAACAAAACTTCAAAGATACACCTCTTTTGCAAGAATCTGTGTCTACATGCACCTTAATAAGGCTCTTCCGGATAAGGTAAGTATTTATCATGATGAAGTTGAATGGGTTCAGATGATTGATTATGAGCATGTGCCGTTTAGATGCAGAAGATGTCATGCCCTGGGCCACTTATATAGGGATTGTCCTTTGACTCAAAAACCCTCAACCCCTTCTGCTCCACAAAAACCTAAGTCTGATGGTTTCACTAAAGCGAGTAACCATAGAAAAGGCCACAAGAAACCTATGCCTAAAAGATGCCTCAAGCCAGCTCCTCCCAGCCCTCGACTTCCAACAACTTTGAAGCTTTAGCACGTCAAAAGGAATCTAGCTCGGTAAATCCTGTGTCCATAGAGAAGGAAGCTCCGAAGGATAAATTTTCTACTCCTTCAAAAGCCAAATCTCCTCAAGAAGATACTCTGCCCTCAAATCCCGTATCTCCAAATAAGCCTGATCTCCCAGCATGGCATAGTCAAGGAATGGAGGTGGAAAACCCTCATCATGACTCCAGAATACTTACAGAGTCCACTAAAGATTTGGATGAGTCTCAGCAAATGGAAGAGGAACCGGAAAATATAGACGTTGGGGAACTGGATATTCTAGAGCTAGAGATGGCACGCAAGACAAAAAATGACGACAAAATTCCAGCCAGACAACTAGAAAATTTGGAAGTGATCCTCTCAAGGGCACAAAGGCACAAATCACTTGGCGTTCAATCGGGAGGTGTCTGTGATGGGAAACTCACTACCAAAGATAACAAAAAGCGAGGACGAAAAACAGACCTCTAGCGCACAATCCAAATAGGAGAAATGCTAATAGAGTTAGGCAGATACTCTAAGCTGACAAAGTATTTTGATGCCCTCCCCAATATTTCCCAATGAAGTTATTATCATGGAATATCAAAGGCCTCAATGGCCTAGGGAAAGGAAGACTTCTCAAAAACTTGATAATGCAAGAGAAACCTCAAATCATTTTCTTGCAAGAGACTAAATGCAATTCTTTAGTGCTGGAAAGAATTGCAACAAAAGCATGGCCAGGCTGTCTCTCTGTAGTAGATGATGCTGATGGAGCATCTGGAGGCCTAGAAATTATATGGGACGCTCGTACCATTAGGCTCAACAACTTTCATGCTGCTAGGAATTTCATTTAGGCAATTTTTCACATCACAGTAACCAATATACATGGGCATCTTACCAATGTATATTTTCCCAGGATGCCATGCACAAAATCGAAATCTTGAACACCCTCTCAACAATCAACTCGAATAGGATGCACCCTATTTGGATCACTGGGGGCGACTTCAATATGATCACAAACCTGGAGGAGAAAAGGGGAGGCAGAATCAGTAGCATTAAGGAAGGCATCAACCTAAAAGAATTCATTCAGAACAATTGGATGATAGACCTTCCCTTCAATAAAGGACTCTTTACCTGGAACAACAAAAGAGCAGGGATGCATCAGATAGCCTCGCGTTTGGACAGATTCCTTCTATCAGGCAATGCCATTCATATAGGAGGTGACTTTGCTGCTTCCATCTTGCCAATCTCTGGATTAGACCACTGGCCAATCTCCCTTCATTGGTCCCGTCCTGGCAACTCAGTGTGCAAACCATTTCGCTTTGAGGCTTTCTGGTTGTCTAATCTGGATTTCCACAACCTGATAAAAACAGAATGGAATAATTTCTCCCCTCCTAAGGGCACAAAAATGCTTCAATTTCAGCAAAAGCTTAAGCATCTCAAAGGTAAAATTAAACAATGGAATTATAACTCCTTTGGAAATATATTCAAGGCTCAGAGTGACCTTGATAAGAATATGAAATAGCTGCAACACAAAATTATACTCGAAGGCCGATCAAAGGACTTGTTCGAATAGGAAAAACTTCTGGAATTGCAAATCTCAGAGAGGGAAAGACAGGAAGAAACGCTATGGAGGCAGAAATCTAGAATCATATGGCTTAAAGATGGAGAGAAAATACAAATTTTTTTCACAGAACCACAATCCAACGCAGAATGAACAACAACATCTCCCAACCCCAGAATGCGCAGGGCATAAAGGTGGAATCACATGAAGGAATTGAAAGAAAGCTTCTAAATTATTTTAAGCAAGCGCATAGGGAGCCCCACACAGACAGAATGCAGGCAATAGGAAAAATTACAAGGAACATACCTAAACTTATTACCGAGGGGCATAATCAACTCCTCCTTAGGCTTATAGACCTACAGGAGGTGGAAGTTGCTGCTCGTTAATTGAAAGCTGGGAAAGCGCTTGGTCCGGACGATTTTACCTCGAATTTTTTCCACTCTTTCTGGGATCTGATCAAAATGGAAGTATGGCAGGTTGTTGAGGAATCGAGAACCATGTGATGGATGCTTCCAGGAATGAATGCTACATTTATAGCCCTTATTCCTAAGGAAGCTCTACCCAGCACCCCGAACAAGTTCAGACCTATTGCCCTTTGCAATATTATTTACAAAATTGCATCCAAAATCATAGCATCTAGACTCAAACTGTTGCTCCCTATAATCATCTCTTCGGAGCAATCAGGGTACGTTGAAGGCAGGTAGATCACGGACAAAATCATCTTGAATCATGAAATTATGCATTCTTTGAAGCATCTAAAAAACCAAGTATGCTTCTGAAAATAGATCTTTCTAGGGCATTTGATAGTTTGAGCTGGCAGTACATCAAAGAAGTTCTTATTGCTTTTGGTTTTGCTCCTCCCTGGGTTAGGTGGGTCATGAGCCTTATCACTTCATCCTTCTTTTCGATTTTGATTAATGGCATTCCCTCTTCCCCCTTTCATCCTTCTCGAGGCATCAGAAAGGGAGACCTTCTTTCTCCCTTCCTTTTTATTATTATGGCAGAAGGTTTGGGCCGTAGTATTAAAAACGCTCAGCACTCTCAACTCCTAAGAGGTCTGTCTCTTCATAACTCATCCACTTTTACCCACCAGCAATTTGCGGATGACAATATGCTTTATGGTCATCCCTCTGTCCAGGAAGCTCTTCAACTCAACTTGATCTTATCGGATTTCTTGAATGCCTCAGGGGCCTCTATTAACAAAGTCAAATCTCAAATCTTCTTCTTTCACACTCCTGCTATGACCTAAGCAACCATTGCCCGCATTCTTGGTTTCTCCACTGCTGCCCTACCATCCAATTAGAAAAGTTGGAAGCACGCATCTCAGCATGGACTCACAAGACCCTCAACATGGCAAGTAGATTAGTTCTTATAAAAGTTGTTCTTCAAGAAATCAAGCACATTCAACGATCCTTCTTATGGGGCAATTTTGGTCATGGCCGAAAATGGGCCCTCGTCAAATGGGACACTGTTTGCCTTCCTAAGTGTGCAGGAGGAATTGGCCTTAGGGATCCTTATCACAACAATGTGGTCATGGGGGCTCGAATATGGTGGAGATGGCTGTCTGCACCATTCACCCCATGGGCTTCTCTATGGAAAACAAAATATGCTAACAATCGTCCAACAGAAGAGCTAATCAGAATGTCAGAAGTCAGCACAAGATCCCTAATATGGAACTCAGCCAAGCAACATAGAAACCTAATCCAACAGCATAGTTTTTGGGAAGTCAAGGATGGCAACACAGCTAGGTTTTGGGAAGACTCCTGGCAGCAGCAACCCAAGATAAAGGACCTGATCTCCCATGTGCAAATCCCGGAGCAAGATATTTAGGCCTATGACAAAATCAATTCATTCTGGCTTCCTTCTCCTTTACAAGGTTATAGGCAATGGATCCAGGCGGATCAAATATTACGGCATGGATCAGAACAAGCCCAACAATCTCCGGCCTCAGAATTAATGAAAAGGAAAATACAATGTTCAAATGATAAGGACATTCTTAGATGGGGTTACGAAGAAAACGGCTCCTTCTCCACCAGGGAAGCTTACAATTTAATAATTAAGGAGCACATGGTCAAAAACCCAATCTAGAGCAAAGTCTGGGACGCTAAAAATTGGCCAAAAATTTCCACCTTTCTTTGGCTCTTATGTCATAACATGATGCTAACATGGGACAATCTCAGGAAAAGGAAATATCATGGGCCCTCCATGTGCCCGATCTGTAGACAAGATGAGGAAACCATAAAGCACCTTATGTACTCATGTCCTAATGCGTGCAAAATTTGGGAAAAAGTTAGTTTTAGGTGTGAGAAGGAAGGCAGAATATAGGGGAACATTATGGCCACTATCAACAATTGGGATAGAAATCCATATCAAAGAAAAATCTTGAACTCACTCTGGAAACTCATTCCGAGCTTTCTCATGTGGACCATTTGGAAGGAGGGAAATAGAAGGATCTTTAAGGATCAAGCCGCGCCTCTGGAAAATCTGTGGAACACTATCTGTCAAAATATCAAGGAAACGTTACTTCTCCACAACTGGTTTCAGGAAGATTTTCCCTCGACTCCCCAAGAACAAAATATCTAAAACAATTGGAACCTGCAATGGAATCAAGAACCTAGCCAAAGAGCCATCACACTTTTCTAGTCGTTCTCCTGAAAAATGGATCCCTCCTCCCATGCATATGTATCAGCTAAACTTTGATGGTGCCTCGAAAGGCAACCTAGGTGATGCGAGCTTCAGAGGAATCTTCAGAGACTACAGGGGCCTTCCTTTTCTTAACTTCTTAAGTTTAAGAGGCTGGGACACCAATAATTTGGCGGAACTGGAAGGTCTATGGCAAGGACTTATTCTGGTTCAAAATAACGGATTCTTCCCGCTTATCATAGAGGGTGACTCTCAAATCATCATAAATATGATCACCAAAATCATGCAAGGCACCCCCTCAAATAAAGTAAGCAGTCGATGGAGAATGGTGAAAAGGCTCAAGCTAATTGAAGTATGGCTCTCTTCTCATAGGGCGATTACCTTCAAGCACATCCGAAGGAGTGGAAATAAAGTGGTTGATTTACTAGCAAACATTGGAGTTGAAAGTGAAATGGAACTTCACTCAGGCCCAATATCCATATTAGCCTCTGAATCTCAACTCATGGATTTCAATAATTTGGTGAAGAATGATCTAAATCAGGGAGAAGAAGACCGCCCGGATGCGGGTGATTGCAGTAGGAATCAATGGAGGCTTTATTGAACGCCGATGCTTGGCCTTGCCAGCAGTTGGCCAGCGCAACTTCCCACAACCTTTCCTGGCTCAAGCTGGTACATTTCAATTGCAATCAAATACGAAGGCAGATGAATATTAATGTTCACATCCGCTGAGACGTGGTTGATGATGTTATTGTCATGGAGTTCTCAGTTTTCAGTTTCACTATCTATGCTTCATCTCATTCTTGTTGTGGGCCTCCTGTTGGTCTCCCCTATAGATTTTCATTCTTTGAATATCTGAACAGGCTCCAAGCGACTCTTCATTCTCATTTTGGGGTGCCCTACTCCCAAACTAGTTCCTATTTTCCAAGCTTTTCTCAGACTCCTGTTGTGCAGTCTTTTTCCCGACATTCTCCTTTCTCTCTCTGTGCTTCTGTGCTTTCCCCTGGGTGCCTTACCATGGTATGGCATAGAATGAGAAGCCATCATGGCAGAAACAGAGGGGGTCATGCAAGGTCTTGGACTGCTCCTGTTGTGGCTTAGCCTGAGCACAATGTTTCTCTGCCTTCGTCCCAAGCACCTTCTCCCACGTCCAGCCCTACTAGAAATCCCTTCCAGCATAACGCTTTTCATTCCACCCGCTTTACATTTCAGAGCAAATTAAATCAGCCCACCATTACTACTAATATCACCATAATTCTCTATGAGGAAGAAAATATGGTTCAGCCTCTAGCGAGTAACTCTATTGAGCATCCTAACGGTGTTCTCAAAGGTGCGGCTAGCCTTGGTTCTGGTTAGACTTCGGCTGATGATGGAAAGGTGGATGGGCGTGGCGCTTCACATGCTGAGGAGGAGAAGACCACTACTTCGCAGACACCTGAGGGCAACCCACATGCGCTCAATGTTACATTGGCTTTTGCTACCAGCTCCAGTGGCACCCGTCCTGGGTCGGGTCCTCCAGATGGCAGCGGCTTGGGAGATATGGAACGGGATGGTGTTAATTGGCACGACTATGGTTGCCCCATCATTGAGGAACAATTGGACCAGGACATCCCTATGTGATGCCACCTGGTCTCATACCTATCTGCTCAGTTTCTTCCTTGGAGTCGTGTGGTAGGTTCGATCTCTTCTGTTTTTTGTTCAGGCTCTGTTTTGGTAGTTCGACAAGCTGGTTCCATGTCTTGGTAACCCGGAAGTTTAAGATTCTGGTTCTTCTAAGGTGGTTAGGCAATCTGGTTCTTTGACTTTTTCTATAAGCTTGGTCTTTTTGATGCTTCAAAAGGTTTATCCTATTTTCTGCTCCTTGGTTTACCAGTATATGTCAGGCTTGTATGGTTGGTTTTCGCATCACTATAATGGTCTTTTCCCAAGTTTGGGATGGCTTAGTCTCTCAAGGACAGCACTCATATGCTCATGTCTGAGGCAGAGGCATCTGCCTCTTTGTAATTATGTTTTCCTTTTTACTTAATAGAATTAGTCTTTACTTGGGGAAAAAAAGAAAAAAAAGTATTGAATAGACCATTTTTATGGGTTTTACTTTTTAATTTACAAAGAAATAATTTAAAAAATATGTAAAAATAACATGTGTACAATTTGTACAACTCTCATTATATCAATCTATACTCTAATGACATGACATATGTATTATATTATGAGCATTATATACAAAAAAATGTCATCATTCAACATTAAATAAATAATTATTAATTTGTTATCATTATCTTCCATGTCAATTATATATATATAACTTTTATTTACCAAAAATGTTTAATTATATTAAGAAATTAATAAAAAAGTTAAACAAATATTCATATAACTCATTTTAAAATTTTATTATTGTTTAAAATATACACAATACATCATGAAATTATAATAAGGATGTAAAAATGAAGATGATTGATATAAAATATATGGATAATTTTTTATTTATTTAAAAAATATTTAATTAATTTTTCAAATCAATGATGGTTAAAATTAAGACGGAAGACCTTTGGAGAGAGGTACTGCTCCACAAAATAAATTGATGGCAGTAATGACCTTTTTTACGGTCATACGTAAACTTTATGAAAGATTTCATTTAGACGCAGGTTTATATACAAATTGAGATTGAGCTCGGCATGTTCTTCTGCGTTCAAAGTTGTCGGCCGGAGAAGTTTATGAATTTGTTACTCACAAAGATTTGTTAATAACAATAAAAATATAGACATTATAAAAAATATATGAGAAAACATGAAAGGTGTATCATTTTTTATATTCATAGATGAGAGAAAAAAAAAAAATTAGAGTTTTCTGTTAATTTAATTCTGCATTGACGTCTTAAGATTAATAATATAATTAATCTAAGATTAAGATTAAATGTTTATTATTGTTGAATTTTAAGTAATGTAAGAGTTTGAAACATATTTTTGGGGATAATCACATCAAAACTCATTTGTCGATGTGTTTCGGATCAGCAAGTGAGATTCATCGGATCAGCAAGTGTGATTCATTGCCAAGGCAACATGAAAAATCAGATCATGGCAGCAAGTTAGATAGAGAAACCAATCCCTCCACCATCAAAAGTTGGTTGCATGTTATTCACCAAATTTTATGCATTAAATGCGGCGTTAAATGCAAACTATGTATTTGAAGTCACTTCAAATATGCTCCTAGCCATTTGCAATATCTATTGTAATTCATGCGAAATATTCTTTTGTGTAGTCATTGTTAGTAAATGTTAAGTATGTAATTGAAGTCGCTTCAAATATGTTCTAGGTGATTTGCGCAATTTGCTATATCCACTGCTCTTAGTGTGAAATATCCATGGTAATTAGTGTCATATGATACATATTATTGATTGCAATAATGTTTCATGTGTATATGTAGGGAAAAAGTGTATGGATTTTTCCATGTTGTTATGATACATATTATTGATTGCAATAATGTCTCATATGCATATGTAGGGAAGAAGTGTGCAGATTTTTCCATGTTGTTTACGCAATACACTAATTTTATGTGTGATAACCATGGCAGAAGCAAGCATTCAGTGTCATTCCCATAGACTATAGCATCAACAATTTTTGTTGATCACAATTTTGGTGTTTGTATTGAAAGCAACATTGCATCAAAGGTAAACAAATCAGGGTTCCTTATGACGCCATTATAGTAGTAACAATTGTGGAGGGTATTGGGCATAATAACATCCATGGTCCTAGTCATTTTCATGTCATGGGGATTGAGGAGGACATTACACTTAGTTTTAGAGTAAGATAAATGTCTTTACAATTGGTTAATTAGTTCTCTATTAGAGATTTCATTATGCAAATGTGCCAAGGAAACTTTCATTGTGTTTCCTCCACATTTCCACATGATTTCATCCAACTTTGACAAATCAATGCATCTAGATCCAATGATCGGAAAAAAGTGACTCATTGGTGGGGAGGAATATCATATTCAAATTTTATAAGGAAAGGTTCGCTTATGCAATAGCAAGCAAATATATTAATGGATAAAATGAGTTGGAGTTAGTTTAAATTTTAGTGCTTAGATTAATCGATAAACTTGTACTTATGATGGATTTTCCAAGTTATTCACACAATGCACTAATTTTCTGTGTGGTAGCCATGGCAGAAGCAAACATTCGGTGCCATCTGCACGGCTTATAGCACCCGCAGTTTGCATGGACCACAATTTTAGTGCTTGAATTCAAAGTGACATTGCATTAGAGGTTAACAAATCAAGGTTTTTTATGATGACATTATAATAGTAGCAATTATGGAGGGTATTGGGTGTAATAATATCCATGGTCCTAATGGTTTTCATGGCATGGGGATTGAGGAGAAAATTGGCCTTAGTTTTATGGTAAGGTAAACGTCTTCACAATTGGTTTAATTACTTTTCACATATTTTCTGTGAAAAGTTGATTTTATTCTTTTAAGTTTATATTTAAATGGAGATCCACTAATCTAACCTCCTTCTCCAAAAAAATATCAATGCACTCCACCATTTTCATATGCCATGTGTATGCATATGAATGTCATATGAATTTCCTCCATTTTAAATAATTATCCCATTACCTTTTTCCATAGAATGAAATCTTTTTCTCTACACCTTCACATTTCGAAGAAACCTGGTAGCACAATTAAAACTTCAGTCACAAATAATACCCTTGCATCCAAACATTTGCCAAGTATATCAAGTCTATTTGAAATAATATTGAATTAGGATTTGCCACCAGAGTTTACCATCGCTTTCACTACTTTGCGTGTATTTTTTCTCCCTCGAGTTACGTAACAGACCTAGCTCCCCATCAATTTTAGTATCATTGGGTAGAGTAATAGTAGTGTCAGTCATAACAGTGTCAAATTGATAGAATGGTTAGTCACAAAATTAACCTTTTTTTCATTTTAAAATGATTTGTCAAGCACTGACAAATAGAAAAATAAAAAAGCACTCCATAAAGGTGATTATGTCCCATTAAAGTCCTCTGGGCTAATCATAAAATCAGAAATATATTTTTCAAAAATTATAAAATTGTTTTAATAATTTAAAAAAAAATAGTAAATAAAAAAAAAGTAGAAACTTTGGTTTAAGTTACTAGAAAGCCACAAAAACTTAACAAACTAATGGATACTTTAACCATACAATCTATGAAACCAGATTTGTCCCCCATGCCCTACGTGTCCCGAATTCGGCGAATTAGACACGATTCAGGTGCATTCGTGTCAAAAAATCGGGACATGTCGTGTCCGACCAAGACACTTCGAATCTAGAATGTCTCCTAACCAAGACACTTCGAATTCAGAATGTGTCCCGGTTTTCGGACACGAACTCAAAAATCAAGAACTCGCTCAGTATTATAAAGGAATATTTCCCCATTCTATTTGCACATTCACTTGTTTAGTTTGTTGTGGGTTTGTTGTAGGTGTTTGGGAGCAAGGAGCAAAGGGTGTGGGAGCATTTTCAAGGAGATTCAAGCAAAAGGTAAGTGCTAAAGCCTGTCAGATTTGATGATGGTGATACTATAGAGGGGTCGTCCTCCACACCAACAAATGCAGAGCTGACTTTGGATACAAAGAAAGAGGATGCAACATAGGAGAACAGTGGTGACCATTATGATAAGGACAATGATGTTGATTTTGATGATGACTATGAAGAATGATGACTCATGAGTCATGAGCTACTGACTGCCTTGAGGCTTGTATACTTGTATACTATTGGCATTATGATACAAGTGTTGTCCTTGATGGAAACTCACTCAGAGGTATGATACAGGTGGTGGCAACTCAATTAGATGACAGATCATAGTACAACAAGTCAAGAGAGAGGTATACGTAGGTTAACCTTGATAAAAGTGTGTATACACGCGGGTAAGCAGAACAAAAGGCGCGTATACGTACACACGCAAGTTCACAGAAAGAAAGGCGCGTACATATTGGAAAACTAAGTTTTGGTCCATGGTATTTGGTCTGTGCTATTTGGTCCATGATATTTTGGTATTGGTCCATTGTATTTGGTCCAAAGTGTTGACACCAGGTATTGGATCCAAGGTATCGGTTCTACATGGTTTTGGACCATGGTATTAAGAGAAGCCTAAACCTATATAAGGAGAAGATGATTAGACCAAGAGGAGTGCATGTGTGCAAGTGATAAATATCTGATGAAGTGTGAGATCTAGTATGCTAGTGATGGGTTTGTGATGCTTTGCTCGATCTGAATCAAGGAGGCACCTATGCATTTGATAAAGATTGATGGACCGGGATCTTGAAGACTAAAATGTATTATCATTATATGGTATGATCATGAATAGATCTGAATACTGACGCATGTTTTATCCTTTATATCTTATGGTCTGGGTATATTTGAAGTTTGTAATTGCAGCGAAGGTATAAGTAATTATCTTCAGATCTGTACGCGGGTTCTCTCTGGTGAAAGTGCGTGTACACGCTGGTTTGACACAGTCAAGTAGCGTATACTTTATGAAAGTTGATATTTCAGGTTGTTGTTGGTTCTAGTGGTTGTTGCAGAGTTCTCGACTCTAGTCTGTGTTCTAGTAACTGTGTTTTGATGACAGGGTTTCAGTGATTCAGTATTGGATGATTCAGAGATTGATGATGCAGGTATAGTTGATGATTTTATTGCAGTGGTGATTGTTTTGTATTTATGGATCCAGTATGAAAATTTATGAAATTTGGTCCCTAGAAAAAAAGAGAAGGTTGTAGCCTTTTGTAGGCCAGCACCTACGTACTAGTACATCAGCTAGTACAAGAGCTAAGGGGGTTGTAGCTCCCTTCTAGGAGAGTCTGGAGAACAAGAGAAGGTTGTAGCCTTCTGCAGGTAGAAGCCTGTGTACTGGTATAAGACTACACCAGTACATAACCATTGTAAAAAGAAGTTTCTTATTAAAAGAAGATAGAGACGAATTGCAGCAGGTGGTTTTCACCCACATTGGGTTTCCACCTTATATCATGGTGTTCATGTGTGCTTCTGATGTGTGATGATCTGTTCTATTTTACTGCACCTGTTTACTGTCTACATGGTTAATAATGTTCTGATTAAAGATCAACTAACTGAATCATAAGTTTACTAGATATACGCTAGTTGCATTAAACTCAATTGCATATACACGCGGGTTGCCTTAACTAAAGTAGCGTATATGAATCATTGTATCAAAATGAAAAAGTATTTGATTTGCTAATACTGATTCACCTCCCCTCTCAGTATTATTTCCAACAATTGGTATCAGAGTAGGTCCTTTAAAAGAAGCTTGATCGCTTAAAGGGAGATCCATCAGAATGGGTAATCAAGAAAGAGAGGCATCCATCAGGCCACCAATCTTTGATGGGAGCAACTTTGTCTACTGGAAGATAAGAACCACAACATATCTACAATCACTTGGAACAGATGTTTGGGGAATCATGGAAGTAGGATATACATATCCATCAGCAATTCCTACAGATATAGCAGAGAGAAAGCAATATGAACTCAATGCCAAAGCGGTTACTGTCTTACTGGGAAGTTTGTCACAATCAAAAATTTTCAAGGTTATGCAGTTCAAATTAGCCAAATAAATACGGGACAAAATCATTCTAAGCTACGAAGGATATGATCAGGTAAAATGAGCAAAGCTTCAAACTCTCAGAATACAGTATGAAACTCTTAAGATGCATAGTAATGAAAACATAGCTAATTACTTTCTGCGTATAGATGAGATTGCCAATTGTATGAGGAATTTGGGTGAAGAAATTAAGGAATTTGTCTTAGTTGAAAAGGTTTTGAGATCCTTGTTTGCTAAATTTGAATCCAAAGTGTCTGCCATAGAAGAAAAGGAGGATTTACAGAAAATCACTATGACACAGCTTCACGAAATCTTAACTGCTTTTGAGATGAGAAAAGGAGGACCATCAGATATGAGAGAAGCCACATTCGAAGTATCAGCAAATGAATCAGGATACGTTTCAGAAGGAGAATATGATGTAAATTTTGTCAAGAATCTTGAATAGGGATCTGGAAGATTCAAAGGTAAGCTACCTTTCAAATGCTTTTCATGTGGTAGAGTTGGTCACTACGCTGCTAGATGCCTTCATAACAAAGGAAAGATTTCTGAAGAAGGTAATAGAAGTCATTATACTCATGATAAAAGTAATGACTCATCCAATAGTGATGAAGACATTAGAATTCTCATGGCATATGAAAATAAGGACATAGAAACAGAAGAAGTTAACAGATTAAAAGAACAGTTGGAGTTAGTAACCAGAGTAAGGGAGTGGTTGCAGGATGTAGTAAAAGATCAGAGCATAACAATTCAGAGACTAGAATCCAAGATCCTCTCTCTAAAAGAAGATCTTAAAGAATAAAAAAAGCAGAATAAAGAAGATCTTGAAGAACAAGAACATGAAGTGATCGAATTAAGGCAACAAGTGGAAGAAGGAAGAAAAGCTGAAGAAAACATAAGGAAGCAGTGTTTGGAAAAGGAAGAACAACATCAGGTTGAGGTAAATATCTTAAAAGGTAAATTAGAAGAAAAGGATAAACTGTTATGATTTCAAGACAATACTAAGATTCTGGATGATATTCTTAGTAGTCAAAGATCCCCTGCTATCAAAACTGGTCTTGGATTTTATGAATCTATTGAAGGAGAATCTAGTTCACAAAATAAGACAAGGAACTCTAATGCTCAATCTGAAATACTCAACAAGGAGATGAGAGGTCAATCCCATCAATAACCAAGGAAAGAAATTCTTCAAAGAAAGTCTTTTACTCCTCCGATGAATAATGTTGAATGTTATGTATGTCATAATCTTGGACATGTTGCAACTAGATGTAGAAGTAGAATGGTTCAAGACCATCACATAGAAAGATCATCACGTTCCAGGTACTTTAAGGGATATTGTTTTTCTTGCAATATGTTTGGTCACAAAATTGTTGATTGCTACAGAAGGTATATGAAACATATGAGATGTTATGCATGTAACAAGCTTGGACATATAGCTAAGGAATGCAGGAACAAAGTACAGGCACCACATCGAAAGGAGAAAACATCATCACACTTGAAGACATGGAAGAAGAAGGAAGTACAGTCAGGAAAATGTGGCACAGCACAATGCACAGACATAACAGACTCAGAGGGAACTAAAAGTGTGAAACTTCAGTGTTCTAAATCTCATATGC
>APFE031012490.1:236073-271451 GCA_000404065.3 Pinus taeda | reverse complement strand
AAATATTACAAAATAGGAGATTCCATGATTAATCCTAAAACTATGTGCCATTGATTTATGACAAAGACATCTCACATCAATATTATTCAGATGTGAGGGTATTTCCTTATTGAGTAGATAGTCCAGGTAATGATTTTATTACAAATAAAATCTAGATATAATTGAGCATACCTCGTTGTTAAAATACATTATGTGTCAAAATGAAAATTATTGGAGCATTTATAGATTTACCAAAATAATATTATGTGAAAAGTAAATAGGTTATGGAGTTGTCTACCCAGGCGGTAGAATGGCCCAGATTCCGTTACCGTTGCAAAAACTTCCAGCTCCGGCCGCCGACAATTTCGCCACCTTCTGCTGCCTCTTCCCAGCTTCGCCCCTCCGCGGCCTCGGCACCACCCTGGACCACTGACACGTTCTGACAGACATTTCGATTTTACGATTTCCATCCCGAATTTAATGCATGGATGAGATGTCCATCTATCTACCATCTCAGCATTTCGGATTTCTGTCTCCGCGCGCGCAAAGATTTCAAACAGAAAATTTTGAAATGACCCCATGGTACAGGATGGACTAAAACAGAAAGCTCTGCTAAAAATCAGGAAAAGCAGACAGGCAAAGGTGGTTTGAAGGTGCGTAGCCATGGAAACAGAGAATACGATTATCAAGAAAGTCCACAGAAAGCATTGTGCATTTCGAATGCTAGGGTAAAAGGCATCGATGATTATGGCACCTTTCAAAAGGATGCCTTTTAAAACATGATTAAGACCCAAAGCCGAATCGATTATGGCACCTGGTGTTCAGTCGTTCAATGGGTTCTCGAATCTGAGCCATATGGCGCAGTGGGAGAGCGCGCCTGGGTAGACTACTCCGCAGCAGAGACTGCGAGGAGCTCCTCTCATTGTCAGTCTCCGGCAGGGTATGCAAGACCTTAATGAAGGATTTCCCGCTACCTTGGAGCCCGAAAGTGAGTTCTCAAATCTGGGTAGTGGACAAAAATTTCCTACTCTCGAAAGGTACTCTGGAACATAAATTCAATAAGATATTTTCAACCTTCAAGAATTTCGTTCGGCAACGGGAATTTTCAATAAGATATTTCTGCTCTGGTATCATTATCAAGATGTCATTCTATGCGTCGGGTTCGTCGTCTGTAATAGTTACCATTGGAAGGTTTCCACCAGGGTCTTCTTTTTCCAAGTGTTGCAGAAGGGGAAAATGTACATCACATATTTATCCGCTGAATGATTTCAAGTCTACAGTTTCTGTGGAAAAATGCATTAAGTAATAATTACCTGCCAGAAATTGTAATAACTCCTTTTTTTTCATGACTGTAAATGAAGAACTCAGTGCCAGGCCTAGTGGGCCAGAACTATATTAAATTTATATATCGCCAGTAGCTTCCATAGCTACAAGTTTTTATGGAGTAGAGCTATAATTTCACCAAATAAAGCAGAAAGCAGATTGAGTGGCTTCATGTAAAATGTGATACAGAAAGTAGATATACATATAGGAAAATCCGGTTTAAAACTAATGAGTTTCATTTGAAAAACCCATGGTCGTTTCTCGTTTCGTTTCCGTATAGTTGTCCAAATGGCCATTGAAATGCCAAAATCAAAATGTCTTATTTGCCACTCTTGTGAAACGATTTAAGGAGACTTGAACTGAAGTCTGGTAATGTTGTTGCCAAACCATATGGTCGTGCTACCTCTGACTGGCAGAATACCTCCTCTGTAAAACAAAAATATTTTACAGAAACAGAGTAAATGACAGATCTTAGTATAAGAAGAAATTCATTATCATTAAAGGTTGCTTACTCTTGATGATAGATATTGAAACTGAGTTTGCTCCAGTCATAATAGAATGATGACGTTTGTACTTCTGAGTTATAGACCATATTGGGTTCATGTGTTTCCCTCCAATTCCCTCTGCCCATTTGGCTCCCACCTCTACTGCATACCCTCGTAAGGTTTCCTTGTGCAATCGTTAAACATTGTAAGGTTCAAAGAAATGTCAATTTGTAAGTGATTAGGAAGTTGGGGATCGTTCACAATTGAAAGATTATATTTATCTTTTCCAATGTGAATGACAAATGGTCGAGATTCCATGCCACCTGTATTAGTGGGAAGAGGACAGGGATGTCTTGTACTAGTTGGAAGAGGACAGGGATGTCTTGTTACAAAACTGTCAGAGAGAGCAGCAGACTCAGCGTTCACTTTTGGTGGTTCCAGAATGTCATGTGTCATATAGAACTGTTAACATCTTTTTTACAAATTTTATTTTAGAGAACTTTTTGTATTATAAAATATCACTTTACACCCTGAGAGGCTTTTTCTTCCAATGTAGATATGCCCAAAACCATTTAAATATAAGCCTAACAAAAAAACCAAAGAAATTACATCGATCACTACATATATAAAATATAAAGAAATTACATCGATCGCTAGATATATAAAACACAGTGATTATGAGCCTTATTAAAAATACATATCTCATAGATGCATACAGAAGGATCAAATTGGTAGTTTGAACTTTGAACATTCAATCCTAGAACTAGACCACTTCAGTAGAACTCTATGTAAGCAGACACTAAATATTTCCTTTCTGAAAACCAGCCAAGATACTGTCTAAATTTAGAAATATAATCTATATTTACAGAGGTGTATAGAGCGCCTAACAACTACCAACAAATTGTATGGAATCGATGAACTCAAGAACTTCAGCATTACTGAAGTTGAGGACCTTCATTACACCTCAACAATTAACAATCTTAAATTTCTTTCCAAATGTCCAACTTTCTCGGTGACTAAAATCCTCTGTAAAAGAACCAAATAAAAACTAGTTCATCCAGGGTGATGCCATGTAATCCATCACCTTTACCGCTCCATCTGCTTGTGGAATCTCTTGGTGAATGAACACTCTTCCCCTTGGTGGTTTTTTTTTAACTTGTGGTGATGACCTATGAGTATGTGGAGACATTGTATGTTGATTCCCATTAGAAGTCAGAAAAGAGTTTTCTCTCCTTTCAGGACCGAACTCTTGGACATCTAGACTTGAATCTGGACAATTAACACGGTGAGATTTGGCTTTGGCTGACACAGTGGCAGCCAGTAATTTGAAAGAGATGGGCTTCCTTGTGAATCATTTTCTAAATGATTAGCTTTCCCAGAGCTATATGAACATTGTCTTCTAGAAACGACTAAATTTTCAAGACTACTTTTAATGGTTGAGTACTCAAGCCTCTTATGCTTGGTACGAATGGAGTCACCCTAAGAAATGATGCCTTGTTGTGTTGACACATTTTCCGGCTTATTTCTTTCAAGTGAACTGCTTGTTGGCTCGTCTTATTGGTTTCAGGTGAACCGCTTATTGACTGATGAATTGGGGATGTTCCCTGAATAAAAGGAATGGAATCAATTTTGTATTTGATAGCTTATCTAAATTACAATCATGCTTCCCGGCTTCAGCTTGAGCTTGAAGTTGAACTAAAGGGGAGCCCAAGTTTGAGCTTGATACAGTGACTGGCTAAATTTAGAACAAAATCCATCACTAAGCTAAATGTACTTTTATTACTCTCAGCTTCAACTTTGGGATGATTTCAGACAGAATCCATATCCAAAGTTAAAGTCCTTCTAAAGTTATCTGTGGATTTCTCAGCTTCGACTTGAAGAGATATAGAATCAAATGCAGCATTTGAAGCATTTTATAGCTTACTATTATGATTCTCCAAACTATAATTACCATTCTCAGCGACAACATGAGGCTGAAGTTGTTCTGAAAAAGAATCCAAGTTTAAGTTTAATGAAATCTACAACTAAGTTCAATGTACATTTCGAATTCTGAGCTTCAACTTCAAGGTGATTCAAGACAAAATCCAGAGTATTTCTTCTTATACTAAGATCTGTCATTTACTCTGTTTCTGTAAAATATTTTTGTTTTACAGAGGAGGTATTCTGCCACAGTCAGAGGTAGCACGACCATATGGTTTGGCAACAACATCACCCGACTTCAGTTCAAGTTTCCTTAAATCGTTTCACAAGAGTGGCAAATAAGACATTTTGATTTTGGCATTTCAATGGCCATTTGGACAACTATACGGAAACGAAACGAGAAACGACCATGGGTTTTTCAAATGAAACTCATTAGTTTTAAACCGGATTTTCCTATATGTATATCTACTTTTTGTATCACATTTTACATGAAGCCACTCAATCTGCTTTCTGCTTTATTTGGTGAAATTATAACTCTACTCCATAAAAACTTGTAGCTATGGCCCACTAGGCCTGGCACTGAGTTCTTCATTTACAGTCATGAAAAAAAAGGAGTTATTACAATTTCTGGCAGGTAATTATTACTTAATGCATTTTTCCACAGAAACTTGTAGACTTGAAATCATTCAGCGGATAAATATGTGATGTACATTTTCCCCTTCTGCAACACTTGGAAAAAGAAGACCCTGGTGGAAACCTTCCAATGGTAATTATTACAGACGACGAACCCGACGCATAGAATGACATCTTGATAATGATACCAGAGCAGAAATATCTTATTGAAAATTCCTGTTGCCGAACGAAATTCTTGAAGGTTGAAAATACCTTATTGAATTTATGTTCCAGAGTACCTTTCGGGAGTAGGAAATTTTTGTCCACTACCCAGATTCGAGAACTCACTTTCGGGCTCCAAGGTAGCGGGAAATCCTTCATTAAGGTCTTGCATATTCTGCCGGAGACTGACAATGAGAGGAGCTCCTCGCAGTCTCTGCTGCGGAGTATTCTACCCAGGCGCGCTCTCCCACTGCGCCATATGGCTCAGATTCGAGAACCCATTGAACGACTGAACACCAGGTGCCATAATCGATTCGGCTTTGGGTCTTAATCATGTTTGAAAAGGCATGCTTTTGAAAGGTGCCATAATCCTCGATGTCTTTTACCCTAGCATTCGAAATGCACAATGCTTTCTGTGGAATTTCTTGATAATCGTATTCTCTGTTTCCATGGCTACACACCTTCAAACCACCTTTGCCTGTCTGCTTTTCCTGATTTTTAGCAGAGCTTTCTGTTTTAGTCCATCCTGTACCATGGGCTAATTTCAAAATTTTCTGTTTGAAATCTTTGGCGCGCGCGGAGACAGAAATCCGAAATGCTGAGATGGTAGATAGATGGACATCTCATCCATGCATTAAATTCGGGATGGAAATCGGAAAATGGAAATGTCTGTCAGGAACGTGTCAGTGGTCCACATTAATGCGGAGGGTGGTGGCGCTGGGCAGAAGCCGCGGAGGGGCGGAGCTGGGTAGAGGCAGCGGGGCGGAGCTGGGTAGAGGCAGCGGAGGGTGGCGAAATTGCCGGCGGCCAGAGCCGGAAGTTTTCCCGGCCGGTAACGGAATCCAGGCCATTCTACTGCCTAGGTAGACTACTCCTAATAATATTATATATATATATATAAAACATTTCCAAATGTGTGCTATTCCAAGGAATCAACATTTTCGTATTATATATAACATTTCCAAATGTGTCCTATTCCAAGGAATCAACATTTTCGTATTTGACACTACGCCGAATCCCAAATCCTCAGGTCAAGTGGCTTAGCATACAATTGCTATAGTCTATATTCTAATGGAATGCAAGGACCAACCAACTAAATTAATTTACAAAATACTTAGATGATGAGAATAGGATAGGATTATGTGTACGGCACTCCACATGGGAATTAGCAAAAAGTGTTATAGATGCATTATAGAGTAGTTTACAATTTTAATCATGGCGATATATAAACATGTTCTCTACGAGTATCACTTGCACCCAACTAAAGGGCTTCAAAACTTCAACCCCGTGGGTTTATAGGGTGGTTTACATGGGAAATGACAACATAGGGTGAATTCATGCATTGTAAGTGCTTTATAGTGGAAAATGACATAACAGGGTTATATATGTGCATTACACGGAAACTTAGAGCTTTAAGTCAAATGCTCAGTGTTTATTTATATTGTTTATATGGGTTATTATCCAAGTGCTTTTTATATATATATTATATATATTTATTTATTGTTTATATGGGTTATTATTACAGACTACAATAGTGAATGTTGAAGAGTTTAATAGATATATCATTGAATATGGTTAGTTGAGTGAATTATAGTCTAATGGTTTTATGGGCGGAATTTTTTTTGTGTATATATTTTTAATTAAATTCATTTAAAATTTGATAGTTATGTTTGAATTGTAAATTTTAAATTCTATAAAATTTGAATATGGAAATAATTTTTCAAAGTGCTAAATCTATTTATACATTCAAAAATGCATTTTAAAATCATAATTTCACTAAAAATTATCTTGTGTAATTTCAACCAAAAACTCTAGAAATAGTTAGAAAATGCCATGCAACAAATAGTTGCATAATCTAATAAATAGATAGACCCCATTAAAAAAAAAGTGTTAGGTAGTAGCTAGTACATGCTCTTAGTTTAAATATAGCTAATTGGAGTATGAATTGTTTACATAGTGTGAGATGATTGATTAAACCCTTCATAAAAAAATGGAAACGAAAGTGAAAATGGTGTGCTAAGATGATTTTTTTTGGTAAGCGCCCTACCTCATTGGTTATAATGAAGTTTTATAATTTTATTTTTTTGGCAATATTTGGTTCAAATTGATATGGTAAAACGTAGTTTCAACTCAACGGGATGTCAATTCCAAGAAACTTGTTTTGCACAACCAATTGTCTCCTACAAAGTTCATGGGAATTGAACATGATTGATATAGAGTTGTATGCAATTGTGTTGTGAGTGAAGATATATGAATACGAAACAAAACTTTTATTATTATCATTCAAATGGTGTCTCTTTCTTTTGTAGAGTAAAATTGAGTTGAGATGATCTAAAATTTGTGATTTAGTATTAAATTATTTTTTAAATTAACTTGTAAATACATGTTAATTAATATTTATGAATCATTTTTAATAGCAATTGTTATTAAATATATCATTAGCCATTTTCAAAAAAATTCCAAGTATTATAAGTTTGTTTATGATTGGTTATTTAGTACTAAATTGATTGAATCTCACAGTCATTTTGAATAAAGCGAGGAATAAATTTGCAGTAGATTAAATGACTTTTACAAAATTCACACATTAACTTTTTGCATGGTAATTGAGACTAATATTTTGTGTTTGATTCGAGGAAAGAAGATAAAACAACTTTAACAAATCAATTGAAACATATCAGAATTTGAACACTAACCTCCCAATAAATGTCAGACAATCTCCATCAACTTGAAACACAATATGGAAATTCAAAGTGAGATATTGTTTAAATCCTTTGAAGGCACACAAAGGAATTAAAAAAGAAAAAAGGAAAAAGAAAAAAGAAAAACTTGAATTCAAGAATATTACTTTTTTGAATTCAGTTTCTTATTATAATTATAAGATCAATTTTTTTAATTTTTGATATATTTGTTGACAAAAATTATAAAAGTTTTGTTTAAATAAATTAAATTCAACAAAGTTCCGAAAAAATGCTCAAGAGATCCTAAAAATTAGTAACTATACATCAATAAAAGTTTCTTAATAAAATTAGCAAAGAAATGCTCACATGATTCTAAAAACTATTAACTAATTATCATAATAATTATTAATTATAAAAGTTGATTATATATATTGGAATTGGAAAATAGACAAAAACAAAAAAATATAAGTCAAACTAAAAGTAAGAAAAACTAAAAAAATTGGAAAAAGATTTTTTATTTATTTTTTTCCTCTTTAAAATTTGCCCTCCTACAAAAAAACCATATAAAAAAAAAGGAAAAAACATAAAAGTCACATTAAAAAATAATAAAATTAAAAAATTTATTGGAAAAAGGTTTTTAAAATTATTTTCTCCTTCTAGAATTTGTCATCTTAAATTAAAAATATGGAAGAAAACCTATAATTCATGGAAATAATAAAAAAATGAAAAAACTAAATAAAACTAAATAAAACTAAAAATTAGTAATTAATAGAAATGGACATTACTAAGCAACCCATAATAATTACTTCAATTAATCACTTAACAAATAAATAATTTAAATAATAATAAATATAACAAAAGATGAATTCCCAATGTTAAACTATAAATAAATTGACATACTTTTTTATATCAAAAACCAATTAATAGACACTCAAAAACAAACTGAATACTTAATATAATCCCAAATACAATAAGTTTGGATAAAAATACTTAATGCAAAAAAATAAAGAGTTTCATCCATTACAGTTAAATTGTTTTATTTAGATATTTCTATATCAAATTATATATTTATATATATATATATATATATATATATATATTATATATATATAATTTTTAGTTGAACATATATATATATTTTTACTTGGATTTCAGCCAAAATTGTTTTGAAAAACTGCCAAAGTAAACAGCAACGTTTTTGTGCAGGTTGGCAAAAACGTAGACTAAGAGGTAATCTGATCGCTTCACCTTCAGCATTACAATCAATAGGGATAAGTTTTTAAATCAACGGATTAGTTTAAAAAAATATGTGAAATCACTGAGCAGTTGGTGAGTTTTTTTATTTTAACGGTGTTGTTTAGAATATACCAAACGCTTTTGAACATAATTTGTAATTAGTGGAATCAACTTAATTATATTATTAATATAATTGGAATGGTAATATTAAAATTTGAAAATATAATAATATAGTGAAACAACAAAATTTATAAAAAAAATAAGTTTTAATGTTTTAATTTTTATATTAAATTTAATGAAAGGTATCTTTATGTTGATGATTAAATTTTTAAAATATTTCAGAATTTAGTTATTAAGGGAGAATTAAAAAAAAAATGTTTTAATGGTTAGGATCGATTATCCAACCCTGTGTAATGCTCCAGGAAAATGTAAATATTTGACTTCACCGTGGTTAAAAATTGAATATGACATTATTAACTGTTTTGGAATTTAATAATATTTTTATTATTTCTTTAATAGGATAAGAAATGTTTTCTTGGAAAAAATGTTGGCAACTTCTCAGAGGGAAGTTGGGAAAAACAGTTGCAGTGACTGCAACCCTAACTACCTCTCCTAACTGGGAAGGTTCCCAGAGCAAAAGGGAGGAAAAAGTTAGTCTGCGCTGTGAAGACAGGCAGAGGGGGAAAGGAAGAGAGATGGCTAAGTCTGGTGAGGACCAGATAGCCAAGCTCTAGGTGCAGATATCTTGCCGAGGACAATGGTTCTGAAAGAGAGCACGGGGGAGAGATTCTGGTCCCGAAAGACGAATTTCAAGGTTGGGTGGCAGATTAGAAGCAGAAGACAAGAGAAAGTTTTGCTTCTGTAGGGCTATGCGGATCACTACAATATAGGGAGAAGAGGTGAGCAGTTCTGTTGTAGTAATATTGGAACATCGAACAGACAGGTACGAAAAATTTACAACTGTTGTGCCTAAATAAGTCTGTGTCATTTATAGAAGTTGAAAATTGTAACAGAAACTTCTGTGTAGCTATGACTCTAAAAAAAGAAAAACAATTTAATATTAACATTAACAGATTGAAAAATCTTATTTGCGTTTTAAAGGAAAACGGGAGTGTGATGTACACTTGAGATCCTTGTAGGTTGGGGAAGCTGATAGTAGGGCGTCACTGTAGGAAACCGTAAGGTTATAAGGAAAAATTGAGCCATGCGAAGCCCCTGTTTGAGGACAGAGAAATCCCTGAGGGTAGGAGTAAAATAAACTACTTGAGTAAGAGACATTCCCTCCATTGTTAAACTCTGGCGCGTAGAGATTGAAACTGGAACAAACTATAAAGTTGATGCCAAGGAAGAATGTATAAGGACTTTTAAACATTTCATAGAAATTATGCAGGCGATAATGGTGTATGAAACCCTAGGACATCTCTTTCTTAAGGTACTGGCAGAAGAGGGCTCTGGTGTGCCAAATTAGTAACACCCTGAGTGATGCGAATAAGCATGGTAGGAAATTATTGTAGTACGATTTTCTAATGAACAGACAGGACAAATGAGGTGGTGATAATTTTATTAAGGCATCTCTTTAAATAAACAAGAACCATGAGATATTCAAGGAATAAATGAATTCATCTAGCAATATGCTCAAAACATTCTCATAAAAAGGACAGTGGGAATCAACGAAACAGTGGTGAAATCCTTTAAACAATTATGCTAACAGTAAAATACAAGGAACGAATGAAGCATAGGGCTATGATATATCCAGTTCTTTGATAACTGTTAAACAAGGAAAACATTTATAGATAGAGTCATTGTCCTCTCGAAAACCCTCTGGTAATAGTAAAGGAAAATAAAATAATTGTCAAACAGAGTGGGTTCCCTGGAATTCTTAACAACTCATAAGAAAAATGAAACGAAGAACCTTGACAGAGGCTGTTACATTTGTGTACCTTTCTCATTCGATTAAGAAACAAGAATTCTAAGGAAAATCACATGATAATGTGTAACAAACATAGTTGAATGATAACCAATCAATTTCCAAACCCTTGAACCATATACAGACATGCAAGATTAATTCATGAAGGAAGTAGTAAACCACAATTTGGCTGTCATCTCTCAGGTTAATCCTGGAGGCATAATTTCCGAAAACACTGTAGTCCATTAGATAAACAGAAATGCCACAGGATGAAACCCTGGCAAGGGATAATTCAAAAATTACATTTAAATAGCCACTGTCCGAGCCTCATGCTAGAGTCAAACCCTCTATACGAAGGTCGCCTAGGGTTTCAAAACCTCTACATCATACAGCCAATCAAATACATAATATTTCTAAATACCGTGGGACTGTAAGCTAGCTGGGGAAACCAATTTAGTTAAACAGTGGAAATCAAAACCCTATCCAGTTATGCCACGAGACAAGCTTTGCTGAAAGCCTCAAATCGGAGATAAACCCCTTACCCAGGATTTTGGTGACGAGTATGGTAAAATGCTTCCACGCAACAACAATGAATAGCACCGGAGTCCTGGAGAAGGGTCCCTACAAACAAAAACCATAGCAATCATTAGCTAATGGTGTTAGGGAGAGCGCATGATAAGGAGGGTTCAGTGATAGGAAAATGCTAAGTAATGAAAGAAAAACTCACCCGGGCTTCACCAAATAGCACAGACGCCATAACCTGGTTCTGAGAGCTCTAACCCATTCAAGGCCCTGGAGCCATAGTAGAGCATCTCGCGGAGAACAAACAACAGAAGAATGGAGCTGGCACCAAAGAGAGGAAACAACATAACCAAATGAGTTATAGTTGACTTAACCTAGAAGGAAATCTGAACCGTAGATCTACAAAACTCCATGACCACCATCGATTGGGTAGCAAGCCTGAGAGCAGTAACTACGAGGAATGATCTTGGAGCCACATTAAGTTATATTAGTCCTAAGGTGGTAGAACATTGTAAACTACAACTTGTTAAATTCAAGAATCCGTGGCTAGTATAGCTGGCTATAGGGGCCAAGAGGTGAGTGCTTGCAAAAGTCAATAACTACTCTTTAAAGATAGCAAGGCAGCCAGTAATGACAGATTTCAATGTGCTTCCCCTTGGTTCATATGATGTTTTGATCGATATGGATTGGTTAGAAAAGCACTGGTCCTTAGTCAACTGCAAGACAAAGACTATTTATTATAGGGAGGAGCTTGGACTGCCGCCTAAGAGGGATATAGACTTTACTATCGAATTGGTACCAGGGGCAACACCGGTATCTCAAGCGCCCTATAGAATGAATATACCTGAGTTGACAGAGTTAAAAATGCAGCTAGAAGAATTGTTAGACAAAAACTATATTCGCCCCAATGTGTCTCCTTGGGGAGCTTCCATATTGTTTGTTAAGAAAAAGGATGGGACTCTTCAAATGTGTATAGATTATCGTCAGTTGAACAAACTGACAATAAAAAATAAGTATCCTCTACCTTGGATTGATAAACTATTCGACCAAGTGAAAGGTGCAACAATATTCTCCAAGATCAATTTGCGATCAGGTTACCACCAAATCAGGATTAAGGAAGAAGACATAGCTAAAACAACTTTTAGAACAAGGTATGGACATTACGAGTTTGTGGTGCTACCCTTTGGGTTAACTAACGCCCCTGCAACTTTCATGTGCTTGATGAACAACATATTTCATCAATATTTGGATAGATTTGTGCTAATATTTATCAATGATATATTGATATATTCCCGCACTATGGAAGAGCACAAGGAGCACCTCAGATTGGTGCTGCAAACCCTCTGAGAACACCAGTTATATGCCAACTTCAGTAAGTGCAACTTCTTCAAGGAAGAAATAAAGTATTTGGTCCATATAATCATGAAAGAAGGGATTGCGGTGGACCCTGAAAAGATAAAGACCATAATGGAGTGGCCCGTACCGAAAGATGTAGCAGACATTAGATCCTTTATGGGGTTAGCCAGTTACTACAGACGATTTGTAGAAGGCTTCTCAAGAGTAGCGTATCCTATCACTTCCTTACAGAAAAAAGGAAGAGCGCTCAGATGGACCCCGGAATGCCAAAGAAGTTTTGAGTAGCTTAAGCACCTGCTCACCACCGCACCCATTTTGAGCGTAGCTGATCCTAATAAGGACTATGTGGTGTGCACTGACGCAAGCAAGGAAGGTGTGGAAGGCGTGTTGATGCAAGAAGGCAAAGTAATTGATTACAAGTCACAGAAGCTAAAAGAGCATGAGCAAAAATATTCTACTTATGACTTGAAGATCTGGCGACATTATCTTATGGGAAGGAAATTTTTATTACTGAAAGACCACCACAGTCTGACCAATTACTTTAGTCAGCCCAGTTTAAACACTAGGCAAGCACGGTGGGTAGATTTCCTAAGTGGTTTTGATTTTGAAATCAAACATTTGAAGGGAAAAGAAAACTGGGTGGTAGACGCTTTAAGTCGGAAATTACAATGTTTGTATGAAATTTCCTGTAGCGAATGGAAAAGCCCCTTCAAGGGAATGATAAAAAAGGCAGCAGAACAAGATACTGTATACCAGCAAATAAAACAACAAGTACAATAGTCTACTAGCGAGAAAAATTAGCAAGGCTATGAGGTGGATGATGGTGGAATGTTGTACTACAAAATGAGGCTCATTGTACCTAATCAAAATAACAGTAAAAATCTGATTTTGAATGAATTTCACATCAGTCACTATGCTGGACACCCGGGATATCAGAAAATGATCATTGCGCTTCAAAAAGAATACTACTGGCTGGGTATGAAGAGGAATGTGGCCGAGTATTTGGCACAGTGTTTGGAGTGCCAACAAATTAAGGCGGAGCATCAACATCTAGCAGGGTTATTGCAACCATTACCCATTCCGGAATGGAAGTGGGAAACCATTTCTATGGATTTTATAACAAGGCTACCTAAGACAAAGAAGAGTAACGATTCTATTATGGTGGTGGTGGACAAATTGAGTAAATCAGCACATTTTATACCTGTGCAATCCACCTACAGACTTGTACAGATTGCCCATATCTTCATGCAAAATGTGTTTAAATTGCATGGACTACTGAAGACGATAATTTCAGACTGTGACGTGAAATTCACATCGGTCTTTTGGAAGACATTATTTGTAGAATTAGGGACACAGTTGAAGTACAACGTATCACCCCCAGACTGACGGACAAACAGAATGGGTGAACCAAGTGGTAGAAGACATGTTAAGGGCGTATGTAAAGCAACAATCAACTCAATGGGAGGAGTATTTGCACTTGGTGGAGTTTGCATACAATAACGACTATCATACCTCATTACAAATGAGCCCCTTTGAGGTTTTGTACGGGCGGAAATGTCGCACACCTTCAAGCTGGGGTGGACCTAAAGACAAATTAAGGTTAGGGTCGGAAATGCTTAAGGAAATGGAGGAAATGGTCAAAAAAGTACGGTCTAATTTAAAAGCTGCTTAGGATAGGCAAAAGAATGTTGTTGAATGGAAGAGGAGGTTTAAAGAATGCCAAGTCGGTGATCATGTGTATGTGAGAATTCAAGCAAGGAGGAGTACACTGCAATGGAGCGGGTGTACCAAGTTGGCACCCCGATATTGTGGACCATTCCAGGTCTTGGCAAGAATTGGGCCAGTGACTTACTAGCTCACCCTACCAAGTCACATCCAGGTCCACAATGTCTTCCATGTCTCTGTATTAAAAAAATATGTTTGTGATCCTAAACATGTGATCAGATGGCAGGATATACAGGCGAGGATTACTTATAGTAGACTAATCTAAAGGTTTTCTTTTTAAGAAACTGATTTAGAATATTGCATGTTGCAATTCGAACCGGAAGGAGAAGTCTTGGTCAAGCCGCTAAGCATTCTCGACCAAAAAGAAGTACAGCTTCCGAAGCGAGCTATTACCCAAGTTTAGGTGCAATGGCAGCACTTTGGGCCTGATGAGGCCACCTAGGAAGATGAAGAGCTCATGAGAAAAGCTTACCCGGAGTTGCTCTTGGTCAATAGACATCGGGACGATGTCCAATTTTAGGAGGGGGAGATATAATGCCTTAGGAAAATGTAAATATTTTACTTTACTGTGGTTAAAAACTGAATATGACATTATTAACTGTTTTGGAATTTAATAATATCTTTATTATTTCTTTAATAAGATAATAAATGTTTTCTTGGAAAATAATGCTGGCAACTTCTGAGAGGGAAGTTGGGAAAAATGGTTGCAGTGACTGCAACCCTAACTACCTCTCCTAACTGGGAAGGTTCCCAGAGAAAAAGGGAGGAAAAGGTTAGTCTGCGCTGTGAGGACAGGCAGATGGGGAAAGGAAGAGAGATGGCTAAGTCTGGTGAGGACCAGATAGCCAAGCACTAGGTGCAGATATCTTGTCGAGGACAGTGGTCCTGCAAGAGAGCATGGGGGAGAGATTCTGGTCCCGAAAGACGAATCTCGAGGTCCGGTGGCAGATTAGAAGCATAAGACAAGAGAAAGTTTCGCTTCTGTAGGGCTACGCGGATCACCACAATATAGGGAGCAGAGGTGAGCAATTCTATTGCAGCAATATTGGAACATCGAACAAACAGGTACGAAAAATTTACAACTGTTATGCCTAAATAAGTCTGTGTCATTTATAGAAGTTGAAAATTGTAACAGAAACTTCTGTGTAGCTATGACTCTTAAAAAAGAACAAAAATTTAATATTAACATTGATAGATTTAAAAATGTTATCTGCGTTTTAAAGGAAAACGAGAGTGTGATGTACGCTTGGGATCCTTGTAGGCTGGGGAAGCTGATAGCAGGGTGTCACTATAGGAAACCGTAAGGTTATAAGGAAAAATTGAGCCATGTGAAGCCCCTGTTCGAGGACATAGAAATCCCTGAGGGTAGGAGTAAGATAAACTACTTGGGCAAGAGACGTTCCCTCCATTGTTAAACTTTGGCGTGTAGAGATTGAAACTGGAACAAACTATAAAGCTAATGCCAAGGAAGAATGTATAAGGACTTTTAAACATTTCATAGAAATTATGCAGGCGATAATGGTGTATGAAACCCTAGGACATCTCTTTCTTAAGGTACCGGCAGAAGAGGGCTCTGGCGTGCCAAAATAGTAACACCTTGATTCATGCGAATAAGCATGGTAGGAAATTACTGTAGTACGATTTTCTAATGAACAGATAGGACAAATGAGGTGGTGACAATTTTATTAAGACATCTCTTTAAATAAACAAGAACCATGAGATATTCAAGGAATAAATGAATTCATCTAGCAATATGCTGGAAACATTCTCATAAAAATGACGGTGGGAATCAACGAAACAGTGGTGAAATCCTTTAAGCAATTATGCTAATAGTAAAAGACAAGGAATGAAAGAAGCACAGGGCTATGATATATCTAATTCTTTGATAACTGTTAAACAAGGAAAACATTTATAGATAGAGTCATTGTCCTCTCGAAAAGCCTCTGGTAATAGTGAGGGCAAATAAAATAATTGTCAAACAGAGTGGGTTCCCTGGATTCTTGACAACCCATAAGAAAAATGAAACGAAGAACATTGACAGACGCTGTTACAACTATGTACCTTTCTCATTCGATTAAGAAACAAGAATTCTAAGGAAAATCACATGATAATGTGTAACAAACATAGCTGAATGATAACCAATCAATTTCGAAACCCTTGAACCATATACAGACATGCAAGATTAATTCATGAAGGAAGTATTAAACCACAATTTGGCTGTCATCTCTCAGGTTAATCCTAGAGGGATAATTTCCGAAAACACTGTTGTCCATTAGATAAACAGAAATGCCACGGGATGAAACTTTGGCAAGGTATAATTTAAAAATTACATTTAAATAGCCACTGTCTGAGCCTCATGCTAAAGTCAAATCCTCTATATGAAGGTCGCATAGGGTTTCAAAACCTCTACAGCATACAGCCAATCAATACATAATATTTCTAAATACCGTGGGACTGCAAGCTAGTTGGGGAAACCAATTTAGTTAAACAGTGGAAATCAAAACCTTATCAAGTTATGCCATGAGACAAGCTTCACTGAAAGCCTCAAACCAGAGATAAACCCCTTACCCGGGATTTCGGTGACGAGTCTGGTAAAACACTTCCACGCAACAGTAATGAATAGCTCCAGAGTCCTAGAGAAGGGTCTTTACAAACAGAAACCATAGCAATAATTAGCTAACGGTGTTAGGGAGAGCGCATGACAAGGATGGTTCAATGACAGGAAAATGCTAAGTAATGAAAGCAAAACTCACCCGGGCTTCACCAAATAGCGCAGACACCATACCCTGGTTCTGAGAGCTCTAACCCATTCAAGGCCCTGGAGCCATAACAGAGCAGCTCGCGGAGAAAAAACAACTGAAGAATGGAGCTGGTGCCAAAGTGAGGAAACAACATAACCAAATGAGTTATAGTTGACTTAACCCAGAAGGAAATCTAAACCATAGATCTACAAAACTCCATGACCACCGTCGGTCGAGTAGCAAGCCCGAGAGTACTAACTGCGAGGAACGAGCCTACTCGTGCCACGCACAGGGTAGAGCAATAAGAAACCACGCAGAATCCAAAGAACATACCAAGCGTACAGATAATCAAATGTGCAATTAATAGAAATTTCCAGATGTCCATCGGTATCATCCTTTTGTAGATCACGAGAAGTTGGGAGTTTTTCCCAAAGTAATAATTAGTTAATGAAACTTGAATGAATAGGACCAAACCTTTACTATCACCGAAAAGTAACGAATTGGTTGCCAGACAAATGTTATGGAACACCAGAATAGTAAATGCCCAAATATATTACGATTACGAGATTGCGTGTCATAAGGACCATTCGTACATTGGTAATACCATGTAAAAAAAAAATTATGATGGAGACATTACACGTCGCTTCCCTCGATTGCATATTTCTGGGAAGTAATGAAAGTTATGATGGTAATTTGTGAGTGTCGTCAATAAATTGGTTCAGAATCATTTATGGAAGCGGAGGAATTGTATGAATGGTCAAAAGTGGCTGGAATTTGGGCAAAAAAAAATCAGAAAATTTTGTAGAGAATGTGTTTGAAAAGTGTTTTTGATAGTAAAAATGGATTCAACACCATCAAAAGCCTCTAAAACCTCTAAAACACCTAAAATTTTGAAGTTTAACAACTATAACATTGATTTACAAAAATCCTTGCTAGATTTTCTCTAAATATAACTAAAATTTCCATAACTTTCCAAATAATATCAATTTTGTAAAAACAAAACAATTTGACATTAATTTGTAGAGTTTCAATATTATGTCTTCTTAAATGTTAAATCAATTTATATTTTCAAAACACATTTGTTGATAAAAAAATATTTTTTTAATTAAAAATTTACTTTTATATCATTAAAAAACTAAAAATGTTTAAACAAAATATAATTAATATGATATAGATAATTACTCAACAATAATAATAGAAAATAGCCGGTGAGGATAAAATAAAACTTATTTTAATTGACATAATATAGGCAAAAATTATCCTAAACTATTTGTCAATAATAATAAACAACAGATGCTAAGGATAATGGGAACTCATCTTATATAGGCAATAAAATTATCCTAATTTATTTGTTGATAATAATAGACAGTAGATGCCAATGATAATGAGAACTCGTCTTATTCATGACTGTGCGTTGATTTAAAACTTAATTTGTATTTTACTTTTTATTTTTTGGGTAGTTGTTTATAATGCGACTTTTTGAAAGTCTTTTCGGTGGGTTTTTCCGGTCAAAATCCGGCAGCAATTTATTGGAATCGCAAGTTTGATAGTTAGTTTCTGCACAATCAAAGCGTCCCAGGGGTTTTTCAGGATGTTGAATCCAAATATGCAGTGAAAAACCCATTTTAACTGCAACAAATCAAGATTTAACCTCAATTTCTTCTGCCGGTTTCCGTCACCGGAATCTCCAAAAATCGCATTATAGACAACTCCATTCGTCCCAAGGGTTTTTCAGGGTGTTGAATCCAAATATGCAGTGAAAAACCCATTTTAACTGCAACAAATCAAGATTTAACCTCAATTTCTTCTGCCGGTTTCCGTCACCGGAATCTCCAAAAATCGCATTATAGACAACTCCATTTCTAATAGTTCTATCTGTTTTATTAATTCAATTTAATTTTATAATAAATGGAATATTATTTTAAAAGAAATTCTAGTGATTTATTTAAAATATTATAATTATTATTGAATTGAGGTCTTCGAACTACAACTTAAATAAGGAATTTCGCGAATCACATGAAAGAAAACTTGCCGACGCGTTTCGAATTAACAGGGTGGTTCATCGTCAAGTGACAAGTTGCGGAGTCAGATCATGGAGCAAAATAAAATAGGAGAGGCAGATCTCAAACCATCTAGATGTATAATATGTTAAAAATCAAGAAGAATACTTCTAGAGTTATAATATTAATTAATTTAAGTATAAGACTTAATTCTATCCATTAATAATAAATAGTAATTAAGTTCTAGTTTAATTTATAATTAATTTAAAAAAACAAATAATAGTAATAATAATAAATTTCATTTAATATATTGTTATAAAATTAATTTATTAAAAACTTTACTCTTTTTTGTCCTTCTTCAGAATTTAAGTGATTCAATATTAAATGAATTAAATATAATCATAAATATAAGCAAAACTATTTTTTAAATATTAATATATAACATAATATATAAAAACTTTAATTTATATTTAGTTATTAATAACTAGAATTAATAATTCTAAACTAATAAAGTTAATATAATAACATATAATAGATCAAAAAGAAAAAAACTTCAGACATCTAATGATTAAACAAATTAAAATTAAAAAGGAATTAAATAATTTAATTTTATCCTAAATTTAATAAATTAATTCTAATTATAATTTAATTAGTTATTCTTTAAAATTAGGATATTATTCCATTATTATAAGTAATTATTTTTGACTTTTTAACATTATATAATCTAGCTATTATATATAGCTGTTGATGGTAAATCTAGCCGTTTGAAGATCTGCTCTCCCTATTTATTTTGTAGCCATGATTTAACTCTTCAACTTGTCCTCACGAGACCACTTGTGACCTATTATTTGAAGCCATGATTTAACTCTTCAACTTGTCCTCACGATGAACCACGACTTGATGGATCAATAGAGTTTCTTCATGTATTCCCCAAAACTCTTCTTATAAATTATTTTTTTATTATAATAAAATATTTCATTAAATCAAAGTAATTTGTTTAAGAATCCACATTTAAAGAAAATAATTGTAAATAATTTTATATAACATGACCGAAATTATTTAAAAATATCTGTTTTTTAAAAGATGTAATTCTTTGTTTTAAAAAAAGGAACCTTTAAAAATATAATATATATAATTTTTTATACATTAAAGAAAATTATAAAATATTTGTTTTTTAAAAAATGTGATCTTTTTAAGACCATCATCCATACTTATAGAGTTAAAAAAAAAAAAAATTAAATAAACATAATTTCATTTACTTTTATTTTTTTAATTGGTTAATAGGTATATATATTTCAATTTCGAGTAGATGTGGATTGCAAGAATTTCAATCTTTTTATTAAGGGTTAAGATTGATTGTTATCCAAATATTTTAGTCTAAGAACCCCACCTACAATGTAGTTCACGTATGGCCCACAATGTAGTCCATGTAGGGCATATGTCGGGAGTGGGAAGGTCGAACAAAAGGAAAGTAAAAGAAAATGATTGTTGGCAAGAAATTTGATAAAAATAATATTATATTCGTAGTTGGAGTTGAAGTCAGTCACGTAGTAGGAAGTCGGGATGGTATATCATACAAGTTAGTTGGAGGGGGATCCCGACACCGAGTTGAAGTCAGTGACGTAGTTGGAAGTCGGGATGGTATATCATACAAATTAGTTGGAGAGGGATCCCGACCCCGACATACAACAACATAGTGGCGTAGTTGTGATATATTTATTTATTTTTAGTTAATGTTATTTTCCAAGTGTTATTAGTTGAAATACTGTTTTAATAATATTAATAAGTAGATGCATTTTTTTTAAATTGTGTTAAATAATGTTATATTAAATAATATTTTTTATAGTGTTATAGGCATTTTCCAGTTAATAGTTAATTGAATTTTTTATAAGTAATTTTTTTAAAGTTTATTCTTTGCAACTTAATATACAATATTTGGTTTAGTTTCAAAAAACTTGTTGATTTTTTCATGGATCCAAGTAATGTTTGGAAATTTCTGTCATTTGAGATTCTTGAGTTTATATTTCATTGGCTTCTTTTATTAGTGCTGATAAAATTTCCATTGGTTTGTAAAAAAAGGAGTATTCTACTAGAAAACTTGATTTTTCTCATTGCTTGTAATCGATGTGCCGACAAAGAACTCGGATTTATTTCTTTGCCAGCTCATATCGAGGATAGCTACTTTGTTGGATCTTATCTTAATCACGAAGCACAAATATCTATGTTGCTTTTTCATTTTCTACACTCTGGATACAGAATTCAATGTACAGTTGGATCGATGATTATGTTTAGTGTGCTTGGAAGTTCTTTACATTCTAAGAATTATTTCATAGTAAACCCTTTTATAAATACCTCTAGAAATCTTGGACCTTTTACTATTGGAGAATGAGGATTCTTACCTTTGTTGGAGAAATTTATTCGACAAGGAGATATGATTGGGTAATGCTAAAACATGTGTGCAAAAACATGGAATCACATTTTTTTATTTACACCAGTGTAGACATGGTTTGGAGAAGAACAAACCTCCTTTTGGCATTGTAAAGCCCCCAAGGGATGCTATTTTTCACAAAGGAAATTTTTTCTGGCTATATTTAGACAAAGATTATGATGATTACCCTTTGTATGGTTACTCTATCTATAGGTTGATCTTGTAAGAAAAGAGTGGGGTTTTTCATTTGTTCCTATTGCTAACATACAATGTATGTCATTATGATTATATGGGAACCTACTAGTTTGTCTCGTCAACAATGTTTATACGTTTGTTTGGTCGCTTGAAGAGATAAAAAGTTTTGAATTTGTCCAAGATTCAAATGGACGAAGCTTAGAATATTTTGAAGATGATTGGGGGTTCAAATGGGGATTGCTTGATACCATCTCAATGGATATAAATAGTAAATTCCCATGCTACTTACCTTTTTGTGTAGTTGAAGGAAAAGTACTTATGTTGGGTTGCATGAAATGCAACTAAAGTTATATGATTTGGTGACTAGATTATGCACAATGGCAATTGGCGATGGTGTCTCCCTCTTAGAAATATTTGGGTTCCATGTGTAGTTGGTTGAAGGTTTCAATGATTATTGAAAATGCAAATGCTTTCTCATTTTTTCCAAATACAATCTTAATTGTTGATATACCACTACTATTGTGGATATCATGATTTAGCCTTTGAGGCTTCAAGAAGTTTTTTGCTAGACATTGTTGTAGATGTCATGCTTGTTTAATCTTTCAAATATATTTTGAAGATCATTGTAATATAAATTTGGATTGTTTAATGAAAGCATAGTCATTTCAATTTTTCATATTTTTGTTGGAGATTACTTCCATTGATCTGCAATTTTGTAGATCGAACAATGCACTTAAATGTCAATTTTTGTTATGTATCTATGGATTGTATAGAGTCTTTTGTTGTTTCTCATATGAAACTGTGCAAATGATAGTTCTTTTCGTATATATATTATAATATATATATATATATATATATGATATATATATATATATATATATTTTTGACTTTTTGACCTTTTATGTTTATTGAAATTGTTTTTTATATTTTTTTGAAAAAACAATAATTGTTTACAAAAAGAAGGAATTAGGATTGTTTAATGAAAACTATCACTGTAATATGCATTTGGACTGTTTAATGAAAACATATTCATGTCAAATTTTTATATTTTCTTGGATATTACTTGTGTTGATCTACTATTTTGCAGATTGAACAATGCACTTCAATGTCAATTTTTGTTATGTATTTAAGGATTTTATAGAGTCTTTTGTTATTGCTTATATGAAACTATGAAAATGATGGTTCTTTTTGTATTGTAGTATTTGAAATATTGTTTACATACATGTATGTCTTTGTAATACAGAAGGTTGATTGTTCATATTTAAAGTTATTTAGTATTGAAATTTACTTGATGTATAAAGTCAATGAGCATAAAGACTTGAAATTGTTGAAGATGTAACATGAGATGAAAGATTGAAAATCTAAATTACAAAAGAATTGAAATTTGTTGTAGAAACATTAAGTTAAGGAAAAAGCAAACATACTTCAAAAATAGCTCGATACCCTATTTCATGTGAAAAAGAAAATAAATATCATTGAAAATGGTATTGGCAGAATAAAAATGTAGTAAATGCTTGCAGAAGAGTCGTGTATCAGCAAAAGAAAATAACTTCAATAAATCATCAACATGATGAAGTTGATAATCGTAAGTATGGGAACATGAGTAGTATCGTGGGAAGAACAATTTCTTTAAATGTTCATTTACGTGGATGTTGAATATGTTGAAATTCTTTTACTGTATTAAATTTGTATAGCAATAGTTTCCTTTGGGAACATTGTGTTTGCAAAGAAAGTGTTCATGCAAGCAAGAACCAAGGGTCCTCTTCAAACAACGCAAGAAATGGAGTATTGGAAGATGGGCACAATGATTCCAATGAACAATTTGCAACATCTTTTTATTTGGTGATAACAATATGCTTGGCGACATGGTTGGGAATTTTGGTTATTATGTTGGCAATGTGGGGTGGGGCATTCCTTCTAACAACTATATAGTGAATATCATCAATCCTCTGGAATCAGTGTGTACTAAGTCTCTTAGAACAGAATAGGTACTTAAAGTATTTTTTTGTTTTGATAGGATTTTGACATGTCAACATATTAATTATTGTATGTTTTTCTTGTTTCATTGCTTTATGCAGAACAATGTTCCAATGAATATTGATCTAGAAATACAACTAGAAGGAACACAAGCTTTGTCCATTCCTCAAGTTCAACCTCAACCATTTAACTACCAAAATTCATTAAATTGTGAGAACGATGAATGCTTTAACTGCAATTTTCAAAAACTTGGGTGTTTCACAAAAAGAACATTTCGTTGAAACGTATGTTTCCCCAGATGTTGTGAATTTCCTAATTTTTCATGTTTTGCAAATATTGATGTATTAATATTCTTTGGGAACATTGTGTTTACATAGAGAGTGTTCATGGAAGTGGAAACGATCAGTGTTGTAGAAATGATGGAAGATATGCAATTATGAAAGGCATAATGATGTGATTCAACAATTTGCAACATCTAATGTTTTGGCTAATAGTAGTATGCTTGCTGGGATGGTTGAAAATTTGCAACATTTGGTTGTGAAAGTGGGAACAAGCAATTTTGGAGGCAAGTTTGTAGACAATATTGTTATTGGTAAAGAATCTATGCACACTCCCTCTCATTAGATAAGGCAAGTGTTGGAAGTGGATTTATTTTCGTGGGATATTTACATTTGAATATATATTTTGTAATTTCTTAATGCATATTTTATTTTATGTTTTCTTGCATAATAATATTCCAAGTGAATAGTGGCGCAAAAATAAATTCACAACCAAGCCAAACTTTATTGATTGGTCAAGTTCAACTCGAACGGTGCAATTGGCAAGAAAATGTATGTGTTTTCTCTGTTTAACTTACTGCACACTTCAAAAAATTAACTTGCCATTTTTTATGTCTCATTTTGGAATTATGATTTATAATTTATGTTAGCAGAATGAACCCAACTACAACCAATATAGAAGAATGGATTTCGATCATTTTATGGAAACACATGTTCAAGCCAATGGTACAAGTTGGAAATTTGTTTCACATCATCCTTAATTTGGATTGTTGTTTGGAAGAGAAAATGAAAGTGGTCATCAAGATTTTAGCAGAGAGATGATTGAGGTGAATAAAAACTTTTGGTGCAAGATTGATAACTTGTTTTTCACATCATCCTCAATTTGGATTGTTGTTTGGAAGAGAAAATGAAAGTGGTCGTCATGATTTTAGCAGAGAGATGATTGAGGTGAATAAAAACTTTTGGTGCAAGATTGATAACTTGTTTGTTATAAAAATGTGCCAAGTATGTAATGAATCTTATCTTGGTATACAATTTGTGAGATGGCATGAAGGGACCATCCGTAAAATATGTAAGAATGAGAAATGCCCTCACAGTTTCTCTCAATTTAACAATATGGATCCTAGTGAACAACCTGAGGTTCTAAGGGTTTTGAAGCAAGTTGAAGATATGCTAATAGCATGAGTGAATCCATATTGCAAGTGACACATGCTCATGGTGGTCAGTATAAATATAGTGGGAATATGATTAGTTTCTACAAGATATATCTTTGATTGCAAAGAAGCTTCCACGATTCGTAGAAGAACTTGATTTTATGTTTTTCAGAAGATGTGGTGTTGAATCGAAATATTATGAATGTTATTTCAAGAGATAGCCCATGGTGGATGCATTTCTTTAAAAAATTCAGATGGATAAATATTACAGGGATGTTGAAATCGATATGTATTCTTTCGTTGTTCTCCCAGAAGGACCTACTTATGTGTCTAACATGATATAATATATAGATTGTGATCTAGGTGAAACAGGGGGAGTCGATGAGGACATTGAAATGTTGGGGGATAATGGTTTGTACTATCATCCATCATCATTTCTTTCTCACATGGCTAATGAATGTAGGGAAGTGGAACATATAACAAGATTCATTGAAAATGCATATTTTAGAGTCGATGAACCAGTGGAATGGCCAAATATTGGTACATCTACCATCAACAAATATAATGTTGAAGGGTTTCTAGACATGGCATTTCCAATTTTGTTTCCCACTAGTGATGTTGATTGGTTGCATCCACGTATTTGCAATGTTGGGATGCACAAATATGGTTACATCTACTTAGGTATTGTGATCAAATATTTGGAATCCATCCTTGATTTTGATATTTCATGTTGAATATGATTATGCACCATCGTAGCCATGGAACAACTTCTTTCTTTTTTAAAAGGAATATCTATGAGAATGCACCTGTAATATTAAGGAATTGCGTCAACAACTTGGGAATATTTCTGGCCATAAATTGGCTGAGAAATTAATGAATAGTGGTTGTTCTCTTAGAGGTACAAGGGCATATTGAATAAAGTGTCATTTTGAACACATTGACATGATCACACAACTGGGTTGCCCGACTTTGTTTTTTACAATAAGTGTGAGTGACACTAAGTGGCCTGACTTACATTTTCTTATGCCATCAAACACACATTGTCATCCAAAAAATGAACATGTGAAAAAAATTGAAAATGTTATTTAGTACCCGCATATAGTTGCTATATATATACACCAAAGATTTAATATATTTCATGGGTTGGTTCTTGAGAAATATCTTGGAACTAAATTTTTTTGGTATAGGTTCATACGTGTTTCTTTTGTTGTATTTTTTATGGATTTGGAATGATGTGTTTTTTCTTTTGGTTGGTTTTTTATGTTAACTACAAGTTTTTTTTTCCTAGTATGAGTGGCAGCACAAGGGTTTAGCGCACATCCACAGTTTCCTATGGCTGCTAGGAGCTCCGAATATGGAAACGCTAGATTTGTCCAAATGATCCAACCGTTTGAATGTTTATACAATGAAGTGTTATTTTGGAAAATATGTAACAACATGGAATCCATGCGACATCCACCATAGAAATGTAATGGTTCCTCAAAGTGTTAATGATGACCTGTTCCTTTTGAAGACCTCACAAATATTTTCATTCAATCCTTATGAAGATTATGAGAATTTGGTGAATAGAGTGCAAAGAAACAAAAAATTTAGTGTTGACTTCGATTTACGGAAAAAGAGGTATATCCTTTCATGTCGTTACGATGCTCCATGGGAGGTCCTTGATGATTCTACAATGTTCATAGATGAAAAAAGGAGAAATAAATATGAATCAACACAAAATGATTATCGTTTAAATGTTCATAATGTTGATCTTTAGACAATGTGGTGAGAAAATGTTGACTTTCAAGCAGTGGTTTCTCGACATGATGTTATGAAATATATTGCAAAATATGCTTCGAAGGTAGAAAGAATATTTGAAAGTTATCATGAAATGTTTATAAGGGTTGCAAGTGTAGGTGGATCTGATGCTTCTGCATTATCTGCATATAGAATGTTTCTTGTAGAAACGATTGTTGAGCATGACATTGGATAATAAGAAACCTACCATATGTCACTAAAGCTACCTATTTTTGTGTGTAGTCACAACATGTTTTCCTTGAATGTTGAAAAGAAAGTATTCCAAAAAATATTGGTGCATTCTGATGAAATTTCATGTGAGAACAATTTTGTTCACCTTTATCAAAACCACCCCCATTTTTTGCAACATTTGTGTTTGATAGAAACAACAAGATCATGGATTTTTTATGCCAAGAGTAGGCAGGAGCCATGGATACCACAAGATTTGCATGCTATTATTTGTGTGTGGTCACTATTTTATGCTATTCTGAACGAGGAGTTAGAAGAGTTTGAAAAAAAATTGCTAGACTGAGTTGCTTTTGTACAAGCCATTTCGTGACATTGCTTTAGATATAGGACTTTCAAGTGGAATTATCATTGAGAATTGGAGGAATCTAAGATATTGTGCATGACATGTTAATTTAGGTCCTTTGTACAAATGAGATAAATGAATAACATTTCAAGTCCCTTGTTCATGAAGATAATGTTGATCGAGATCTTGAAGAGTGGCACATTTTCCCCCAAATTATTCCTCCAAAAAAAGTTAACATTTATGACCTTGACAATCTTGGTATAAGGGACTATGATATTCATTATAATTGACAAGAAATAATGATGCTAGATGAGATTGTATAACATGTTATTCATATTATAAAACGTGCCCAGTTTATGGGTGTTGTTAATGGTGACTCAATTGGGAAGACAATAGTGTCACCTTTCTCTTTATCGAAGAATCAATGAGTTTCTTTCGAAATCATTTTATGCCACTTTGTTATGCTAGAAGAAATGATTCTTTGAAATTGATTATTTAAGGAATAACTAGAATTGGCAAGTCTTCTCTTATTTGTTATATTTCTCATTCTCTTTCTGCTTTGACAATGGATGGTAGAAGTCAACTGTTGTTTCTCGCTCCTAATGGCATTATTGCTTTTAATATACATGGAAAAACAATACACTTAGATTTAAAAGCTTCTATAAAATATATGAAACCATTGAATGGGAAATCCCTAGAAAAATTTCAAGAAGAAATGAGGCACATTCGATATGTTCTGATTGATGAAATGAGCTTTATAGGGGTCTAAGGTTGTTTATATATATAGATTCGCGTTTTTGAGAAGCCTTTCTACAAAATAAGGATTCTCCTTTTGGTGGGAGGTCCATTATTCTTTGGGTGACCTTGGGTAGTTTCCTCCTATTAAGGATATACCTTTGTATGCAGGCAGAACAATAGGGAAAGTTTTGAGGGAAAACTTCAATATTTTTGTGACTTTGGATAAAATATTCATGCAACAAGAAGATGATGCTAGACAATCGTCTTTTCACAATCTTTTAACCAATATCATAAATGCAAAATCTTTTCTACATTATTAGGATCTTCTCATGTCACATGTTGACAGTTTCTTGTGTCCAAAGGAAAAGAGTTTATTTGATTCTTCATTTAGCGAATAATTTGGTCAACCTGCACAATCAGAAGATGTTAAAAGCATTAAATTGTCCAATTGTGAGGTGTGTTCCAGAGTGCATCAAAAGGCCATAAATAGTTAACAATGATGATGATGTATTGGAGCATGAAGTGGGTTATGTTGTGGAGAGAATGTCATGTTGACATGTAATTTGTGGGTTGAATTTGGGTTGGTTAATGGTGAACTTGGATATATCGAAGATATATTCTATATGCCTAGTTCGAAGTTTCCTAAACTTCCAATGTTCAGTACATTTATTTTTGAAAAGTACAACGATGTTCCAATTGATATAAATTTTCCAAACATTGTGCCCATAACACCTGTTGTTAAAAATAATGTTAAACGTATACCTTTAAAAATGGTGTGGGCCTTCACTATACAAAAATCTAGGGGATGACTTTGCAATGAGCTACTTTAGATATAGTAGATAAAGAGAGGTAGAGTTTGAAATTTACAACCATATCAAGAGTGAAATAGTTGGATGGTTTATGGATTTCACCACCTTTTTCTTTTCAACGTTTTGCTAAAATGCAAAACAATGCATATGTCACACTTAGGAAGAAAGAGGAGGAACGATTAAAGTCCATATCATTGTAACATATTTATTTTCTTTAATTACAACATTTTTTTCAAAGATATAGTTGCATCTAATGCCATAAATAAATTTCTTGAAAATAAATTTTGTTCAAAAGGAGAAAAATTAAGTGCATTGTCATTTGAATATCAGGCTTCACAATCAAATAGATATGCAATCACACAACAAATAACAAATTTTTTTGGCAGAAAAAATAAACTACAAGATATCCTAACAAGTGTTGAATAATATATCCTTTTATTTAGCTAGAGATAAACATGAATAAAGATAACAATTGAGTACAAAATACATCCATTAATAAATTAAAGTGATGATAGAAAATCAGTGTGATAGCTCAATACACATTCAAAACACAGGTTTGTTCTATAAAAGGATTTGACTTCAAAATTTGATTGGGAAATACAAATCTTGTTCCAAAAATATATTTGCATGTAGTGTCAAAAATAGTTTACTTGAAAACAAATTATGTTCAAAATGAGAACAATTAAGTGCATAATAGTTTGAGTATCGGGCTTCACTATAAAATAGTTATGCAATCAAAGAATAGATAACAATTTCCTTTGACAGAGAAAATAAACTACAAGATATCCTAATAAGTGTTGAACAGAATATCCGTTTATTCATCCAGAGATAAACTTGAATGAAGTTAACAACCGAGTAAAAAATATATCCACTAAGAAATTAAAGTAATGATAACAAATCAATGTGATAGCTTAATAAGCATTCAACTCATACTTTTGTTTTACAAAAAGTTTTGACTTCAAAATTTAATTAGGAAATACAAATCTTGTTCCAAAAATATATTTGCATGTAATGTCATAAATAAATTACTTGAAAAGAACTTATGTTCAAAACGAGAATGATTAAGTGCATTGTAGTTTGATTATCAAGTTTCACTATCAAATCGATATGCAATCACAGAACAAATAACAATTTGCTTTGAGAGGGAAAAAAAGTGTAAGATTTCGTTAGAAGTGTTTAACAAAATACCCTAATATTCAACCAGAGGTAAACATGAATAAAGATAAGAATGTGAGTGCTAGTACGTGCATAATTAGATTAAAGTGATGAAATAATGTCATAGCTCAATACGCATTCAACTCCAAGTTGTGTTCTATAAAAAGATTTCACTTAAGAAAAACCATTGGGAAATACAAGTCTTGTTGCAAAAATATGTTTGCATATAATGCCAGGAATAAATAACTTGAAAAGAAGCTATCTTGAAAATAAGATAAATATAGTGCACTATAGTTTCAATATCACGCTTCACTATCAAATAGATATGCAATCACATAACATAAATCAATTTGCTTTGATAGAGAAAATAAAGTGCGACATATCCTAAGGAGTGTTTAAGAGAATGTGCTAACATATAGCTAGAGAAAGACATGAATGAAGTTAAGAATTGAGTATTAGATACATCCATTAAGAAATTACATTTATGATAGGAAACCAATTCCATAGCTCAATGCGCATTCAACCCTGAGTTTCTTCTTTCAAAAAACTTTGACTTGAAAATTACTTGGGAAATATAAGTTTGTTTGAAAAATATATTTGCATGTAAACCTAGAAATAAATAACTTGAAAAGAACTTATGTTGAAAATTAAAGTAGTTTAATGCACTAGAGTTTCAATATGATGCTTCACTATCAAATAGATATGCAATGGTAGAAAACATAGCAAATTGCTTTGAGAAAGAAAATAAGGTGTGGCATATCCCAAGAAGTGTTGAGCATAATATGCTAATAGTCAGTCAGAGATAAACATGACTAAAGTTAAGAATTGAGTAGAAGTTACATCCATTAAGAAATTAAAGTGATCACAAGAAATGGAATTGATAGCTCAAATGTATTCAGCTTGAGTTTTTTTTCTTAAAAGCTTTGACTTCAAAAATAGTTTAGAAAATAAGTCTTGGGCTCATCCAAATATGGACCCTTACTCCAACATAAGAGGTCATAGAAATGCTAATAAAAATAAGAAAAGTTTAATCAATTGTCTCAAATCATAAAATTGGCAAAATTTCTGTGAAAAAAAAAAAATTTGCTCTAAAATTTTAATCCTTGTTTAAATTATTTTATTTAGGGAAAGTTGTCTAGTTGTTCAAGATTCCTCCTCCTCATTTGATTATTCTTTCTCTATGTTGAGAAAGTGTGATGCACTTGTCTGGATATAATTATCCCAATCTGAGTACAAGTGAGAAATTTCTAAGAAGCAGATGGGATGAAAATGATTAATATTGACTTGGTACATTGATATCAAATTATGAACAACTCTTTTATTTATTTTATATTTGATTCTAAATTTAGAAATAAATTTGATTTGCTTGAAGGGAAACTGTAGAAATCTCTAAAAAAATTATTGATTCCAGGTTTTAAGGTTGTTTATGACTTTTTGGTCATTTGTGGCATTGTCTTTGAGACGATGTTCCATTAACTAGAGTTTTTCTTCTTTTAATGGTTTGGATCCTGATAAATCAAGTTCTTCTATAAAATCAGTTCCCATCTCTCATACAAACAAACAATGTCCAATGGTCCTTTTGATGCATTCTTTGATTTTTTTGGCCTCAAATTATCGTTGACTCAAGAATAAAACATTAGTCTTTTATCCATTTTAGAGACTTTGGAAATGTTGTCAAGCTAACATTGTGTTTCCCATTCAAGAACTGATGTGAATTTTTATTCAATGTTCTTGTCTTCTTCGACTAAAGATTCAATTCTCTCTTCAAGGTCCAAATTATCTTGATAAAATATGCAAATTTTATTCATTTGTTTATAAAAAATAGCTTGATCTTTTCTCAATACTTGGATAACTTGTATTGTTTATGCCTTAAAAACCTTCAAATTATTTGATGTTTCATGGATTTGACAGGATTGAGAATTAAGAGTTTCAATTTCTTCCTTCATTGCTTTGGTCATGGTTTCATTGTTGTTATCAGATTCTTCCTTCAATATTCTATTTTGGTGTTCATGGGCCTTTTGGATTTGTTGGATCTTTAGAGTGTTTTAGTTTCAATTCATTCAATTCATTTTGGAATTGATTATGTAAGTTTTCTCTTTCAATGGTGAACCCACCTACAAGCACTACAAAACTTTTTTTCCAACTTTCTTCACTGAATGCTTTAATTTTATCTATTTCACTTTCCAAACGTTTGATCATCTACAGATTGTTCTTGTAGGCCGTGTAAAGTTCACCAACATGGTGATGGTTATAACTGAAAAAGGCTCCTAGAGCCTGTGAGGATTCTTCATATTTTTCATCAACATTCCTATTGCTTGCCAACTAAATTATGAAATGGTTTCAAAATTTACAAATTTTCTTTTCTTAGTTATTCTCATAACCAACTTAGCTTGAGAATTAAAGTAAAACTCACTCAAGGATGGAACACTTTCAAGAATAGTTTCAATGTCAATGACAGGTTTAAATAAAAAAGAATTGAGAGGAATTTTTGTATAAATCAGAGTCATGGAAGTGTCATGAGAAGTCTATGGAATAGAAATTTCAATAGTTTTCTCTTGCTGCTCAAGAAACTCTTTTTCTCTAATAGAGAAATCAGTCAATGTTGACTAAGGGATGCTAGTAATTTTTTCATCTTTATTTGTATCAATATGCATATATTTTACTTCCTCATGAATTTTCTTGGACTCTGTATGTGCCTGGTTGGTGTCATATGGACCATCAATAATAATGATACTCTTGGTAGAGGAACTTCATTTTTCTGTTACCTATTATTTATCTGGTTTCTGTTGCTTCTGATCTTTGACTTCTGTGTTCCTTTAACCCCATTGATTTATCTCATTATTTGGCTCTCTTTTTTTAGTAATATTTTCTTTGGTTGTGCTTGTATTTGGAGTTGTAAAAGAAACACTAGGAACATTTTCAACTTGGGATTATTCTATTTTTTGAGAAGAGGAAACATGTTATGAAATAATGTGATTGAAACTGTATTTTAGAATCTCAAGAGATTTCATCTCTTCAATTTGAATATTAGTATAAAGTTTCTTTTGTTTAAGGAAGTCCTCATAAACATTTTATCTAAACTCTTGGAGTTTATTTCTATCCTCCCTAACTCAATAGTTGTCCTCTTTCACACGATTGCTGAAAATTATCAATATTAGTGAAAAGTGTGAAGGCTTTGATGTAGATAACAACCTTATAATGTTCGTTAATGATTCCTCTGATATCGTAATCATAAAGGGGAAATGAGTAAAGCCAAACATGTTGGAGTTATTCAACCTCCTTAAGTGCATGTCCTCAATCCTTGAGGAATTTTTCTCCAAAATTAATTGGGAAGTTCAACCAGATTTTCTTCTGAAGTTTTCTCATTTTCTGAGCTTTACCATTCAAGGCAGTTTTATTGGCTACCTCTCTTAAATAAATCCTCTCTGGAATATATCTAGGAAGAATATGAGGGCCAACTTCACTTCCATAGACTCTAATATATGATAATAATTCTTCCAAAAACTAGTCTCATATTTCTTCTAATGCCTCTTTAAGGCCTTCAACAACGATAGGACGGTTTTATCTAAACAAAATATCATGGAAAGGGATCATCATGTAATTACAAATGTCATAAAAATGGAATTTGAAGTTACATTCCCACAAAATAGGGGCATAATTCTGAATAAGCACTTGCGGATCAACTGGGTAATTCCATTTCATCAAAGGAAACATAATAAAAGAAATTATAATATCCATATTATAGGTTGACATGCAAAACATTTGATCATATCCTAGAGGAGACAAATTGGAAAACTTAAGGGCCTCTGTTAAATGCTCAGAAAGAATATTGGCTCAATTTAAATGCTTTAAATCATTGAGTAAGTCATGCATTAAATCCATCCATTGCAATTTGCAATGCTCAAGGTCTTTCTCGCCATATAAATGGGAAACAAATTTTCATGAGGAACCTAATGGGTCTTTTGAAAACAGAACAAAATATTATTTTGATGACTTAAGTTTGAAATCTTCTCTATCTTCTCCTAACCAATGTTTGACAACTTTATTATAACTCCCTTCACACTTCTTGAATATTGTGTTCTTGAAATTATCCAAAAAACGTGTTTAAGAAAACTTCGGGGGGACTAAGCTTGTAAATTGTTGAAAGTATTTGTGATTTCCAAGAGGATATAACATTTTTGTTGCAATCTACTATAGTGCAGGTAGGAAAATCCAAATGCCATATATTCCATTCAATCATGTCATAATAAGGAAATATTTTTAGTCTAGCAGCAACTCTGTGCAGTTCCATACCAACATTTTCAAACTGAGTTTTGTTCTCCTGAGTTGAAGTTTTTCAATTTAACTAGCTTCTATTCTTAAAGAATTTATAAATTTCTTCCCACTTCATCATACTTGCCATATGGGTTTTAAAGGTGGTGTCGGAAATGAGAGTTGGGTTGAGATTGCAATCTTCTGGTTTTGGATTTCTGACTCCCTTTAGGTGTTCCTTAATCTGTTGAATAGCCTGACTTGACATGGTAGATTTAGCTTTCTTACCCATGTTATGTCCTAAAAAATAATTAAAAAAAATCAACTTTCTATAAGAAATATCAAATTCACTAGTCAAATTGTCTATGAGAGTGTATGTTTACCATGAATTAGAAGCCTTACAATGAATTTGAATTTGAAGCCTTCACTAACATTTTTGCCAACATTCTTCATTGAATGCTTTACTTTTATCTATTTCACTTTCCATACATTTGATCTTCTAAAAATTGTTCTTGTAGGCCATGTAAATTTCACCAACATAGTGATGGTTATAATTAAAAAAGTCTCCTAGAGCCCGTGAGGATTCTTCAATTTTTCCATCAACATTTCCTATTACTTCCCAATTGAATTATGAAATGGTTACAAAATTTTCAAACTTTATTTTCTTAGTTATTCTCATAGCTAACTTAGTTTGAGCATTAAAGTAATACTCACTCAAGTATGGAACACTTTCAAGAACAATTTCAATGTCAATGACAAGTTTAAATAAAAAATAATTGAGAGGAATTTTCGTAGAAAGTGGAGTCATGGAAGTGTCATGAGAAGAATGTGGAATATAAATATCAGAAGTTTTCTCTTGCTGCTCAAGGAACTCTTTTTCTCTACCATAGATATCGATCAATGTTGACTAAGGAGTGCTAGTAAATTTTTCATCTTTATTTGTATTAATATGCATATATTTGACTTCCTCATCAATTTTCTTGGACTTTGTATATGCTTGGTTGGTGTCGTCTAGACCATCAATAATAATAATACTTAGCAGAGGAACTCTATTTTTTGTTACCTATTATTTCTCTAGTTTCAATTGTTTCTGATCTTTGACCTTTGTGTTCCCTTAACCATGTTGGTCTATCTCGCTATCTAGCTCTCTTTTTTAATAGTGTTTGCTTTGGTTGTGCTTGTATTTGGAGGTGTAAAATAAACATTAGGAACATTTTCAACTTGGGATTCTTTTATTTTTTAGGAGAGGACACAGGGTCTGAAATAAAGTGATTGAAATTGTATTTTAGAATCTTAAGAGATTTCATCTCTTCAATTCGAATATTAGTATGAAGATTCTTCTATTTAAGGAAGTCCTCATAAATATTTTCTCTAAAC